>JANHQD010001108.1:0-26140 GCA_024721195.1 Marasmius sp. AFHP31
CTTGATGTCGTACCATGAGCTCACTCTCTCAAACCTTTTCAGACACTTTTGGAAATGGCCGTCCGAGCGAGTGGTTTAACCGACGCGTAGAATTCAAGTCTAAGGGCGTCGGTAGCAAGTTCGTCTCACTACCCATACCTAATTTCCTTTTAGGCTCACCAACGATCTTCTAGGCCACCCATGAAAGCGAAGTGGCACATGCAGTCATCGTTACTAGGTGTACCCGAAATTTTCTTAGGCTATCGCGATAAAACCCATTGTATCACAAAAACCACCTCCATGCGCGTTTCCGACATAAAGCCCGCTACCTACGACCGCAACATTCACCGAGGATATGAAGCGCTCTCGACATTGCGCTCTCGTCTCGAGTCGAAGGTTCAACATGAGGGCAAGATGGACGATGTGATATGGAGGGTAAAGATGAAGAAGGGGTCCATCATCAAGTTCGCGAAATTGAAAGAGGCGAACGAAGTGAAGAGCCAGAAGAACATCCGAGGGCGCAAACCGACAACGAGGTTAGGCATTGTTCCGAGGCATATAATCACTTCTCTACGCAAATTACGCTCTACTTGAACGTGCTATGTCGCGTCTATAATTATCCTACCAAAGCTCTGCAGAACCCATGCCGTGTTTGCACTCGTATTCAGGTCTTTAGACTCCAGGCTTGTATATTTGATCTGTAAAACTTTCTTGGTGGTCTTTCAAAGCAATTTGCTGCTGTGGACGAGATCTGGACCTGAGCGCTTGAGCGCTGAGCCTGAGTTCACCATCGTTGGCAGTCACGAGATCACTCTTTCTCTTTCACCACCAGTTCCTATTCGTCTCGGGTGTTGAGGCCCATTCAGTCGCCTTCCTCGCGACAACGGTGTCAGAAGGCTCCTGGCTGCGATGTGTAGATTGAGTTATCATACTGCATGTGACCAAACCTTAAATTGCCGAAGTGAGTCTTATAATACCAAAGTTGCAGTCTAGTACGCTCACCAATTTCACACCAAATCGAAGCTAGAGACAAGAATCGAATGCAATTGCAATGGACAGCTCAATTTCACTGACATCGAACTCTACTAGTCTGCCTGCTCAATCTGATTCCCAGATGCAACAGCTGGGTGACTGCAGGTTTATCGCTCACATCAAGACCCAGGACGACGGATCGTACGAAGTGAACAGTCCTGCACCCATACGGATATTTCCATCTTCAAACGAGAATCTTCTCTTGGATCTTGGGCCTGCAGTACGCAGTATTCAAAAGCGTCGTCCGTTTCGATTCTTCCAGCATCCGAAACATCTGGACTCGATTGTTGGAGGGTGCATAGAGTCTGAGAATGTGCATTTTATGCGAGAGAAGAATGTAGTTGTCACTTGGAGGGGTGTTTTGACGAAGTACGTTGTATAAGAATTCTCGGAAAGCTTCAATTTCTGACCAAGTTGCTTTTGAAGAATCTTCCTCGGAGAAGCGATAAACTTGCATGTCTCGTACATCGATGGTCGGATGTACATGGAGGAAGAAGACCCAAAACCAGGGGTCAGGCTCCTTTCTCCGCGATGATGGACCCTTGCTCATCGCATCTTTAGCGGAGAACTCGCCAGTATGACTTGAATAATGCTGTGGGGTAGGCGTTTGAACCAAAGAAATACCCCTATGTTACTCATCCCTTCGTCTTCAGCATGGCGTTTGAAGACGTATACACGTACCCACTCGCCTCTAACACCCGTACGGACCAAACTGGGAGGAATGTAGACCAACAATGGGGCAACACAGTCACGCGCACTTTGGGCGACCTGAATCTCATCTTTTGTGGCGAGGTCGATGCTGTGAAAGGTTTGCATCCTCCCATCTTTCTATACTCTATCGCGAGCTGACCACCTTCGAAATCACAGATAGTATCGGGAATGGACACCCGGACGATTGGTTCGACCGCCGTGTAGAGCTGAAGTCTAAGAGCGCCCAAAGCAAGTACGTACCTGTCGCTAGTCGACAGTTCTCACAACCCACTAACGGGATTCCTAGGTCACCCATAAACAAAGCGAAATGGCACATGCAATCGGCACTACTGGGTGTACCTGTAATCTTCGTAGGCCATCGCGACGACGCCCTTCGTGTCACACAAACCCGCACCATTCGTACTGCCGACATCAAGCCCGGTACCTACGAGAGCAATGTCCATCGAGGATATGAGGCCTTGTCGTCCTTACGTTCGATTCTCGAGGAGAAGGTCCGAGAGGGAGGTCAGGTGGACGATGTGATTTGGAAAGTGACGGTGAAGAAGGGGTCTGTTGCTGGTATTGTGCAGTTGGATGAAGTACAGGCAGACAGTGTGAAGAGGCGGAGGGAGGATCCTCAGAAACCGATAGAGAGGGTGGGGATCGTTCCAATGGACATGGTCGCTTCTCTTCGCAACATGTAACGAAATCAGCAACCTCCTTTTGGGTAACATCTAGGATTGAGGTTCTGGACGCTGGAACTGAATGAACTATCTACCCTTTGAGTATCACAGCGATTCAGACGTGCTGCCGGCAGTCGTTCAGCCTTGTCGGAGCAGTGAATGACTGGATCGGAAGGACTCATGGATGTCACATAATCCCAGGGGATGTGTACCTCAAGCCAATTGGAATGTTGGTCGAGGCTTTTGGCGGACAGTACATGTGTAATGCATATGAGAGGCACAGAAGATATGTCGCTGTCCTGATCCCGACAATTGAATCCATCCTGTCAGTTTGTTAGTCACTCGTACATGAGAAGCCCGTGGGATATCGCGCTCGTTTTCTATTTCCCTCATCCGATACCAGATAACACTGATCATCGCTCTCAAAGTACCATTCTCTTTCCTCTCCCTCCATTAGACGAGATCGAGGCCTCTCCAGGAACACAGGTAGAGAATCGAGGAGGCGCACCGCTGGTGGAGTTGGTCACAGGGAGGAGCCAGAAGAGAAGCCCAGGGAATCAGAGGCCCAATCAACACCAATCCTTCGCATACCGATTCTCCCAGGGAGACCCAGTGCCAACCGCTCGAAGTTAGGCGAAGATTCGTCACCGAACGGTCTCTTGCCGATCGCACCTGATGCGTAGCTGCGAACCATCCACGAAATCGGCCCTGCTATCTGCTTCACTACATACTCCCCTATCGATGACTCTGCACGATGCTCTTTCAAGGTTCATCATCTTGAGAAAGACCTCGTTCATCAGGAAGGGTGTTCGCTACGGCCATCAAAAGCCGACGGAGGACCATACCTCTATTCAGCATCCTTGATACCGGGCTTCTGGAATATGATATGTGGTGACGTAGGCAAGTGCTCTATACTTTGTTCTATCCCAACAGAACGGAAGCTGAGAGTCTTCTTCAAGACCCTGACAAGTACACTATCAACATCGATGTTGTCGTGGATGGGCGAGAATCGAATCCCTAATCCATTTTCTCAGTCGCGTATAAATTTCGTTCCCTGATATCTATGGATGCCAGCTTCGAGGGTGCTTCGGTCTCCCATAGCGAAAACACCTCATCCCGCGTCCAGTCACACAGTGTTCACGAAGTTCCGGCGCGAGATGCCTTCGCTCAGTCCGGTACCTTCGTAGATGAAGGTCTGAGGATCAGTAGCGAACGATGGGCAACCTCATGCAGTGATGATCCTGATACTCCTCAGTATCTGTACTTTAATATCCATTCCGTTTACTGTACAGTCTTCTATACATTGTAACCGAACCAGAGCCTTTGGAGTTCTCTAGAAAAAGTATAGTATCAGTTTGGGCTCGGACCTCTCGTAGCCTAGATTTTGTAGGCGAAATACCTACAAATCCCAATTCGTTCTGATTCCTCATAAACAGTCAAATCGTCGTGCATCCCAGGGGTTGACGGTAGACATGGTTCTCACTAGGCTGGAGCCATTGGTGTCAAGACGCGTCTGGACGCGCAAGATCCCGTGATCGTTTGGAGTCGGCAAATTCCGAAATGACGCGTGGTGGGCTTGGGACGGGCTGGAGGTGTTCGAACAATCCCACCACCTTCGCTCTACCCCTATTCCCCGAGAATGGGGTCCTTATGGTATGTCTATCGATTGAGAGGATCCTCTAAACAGCGACCATCCATGAAATGGTAACGCATACGAGACTACCACGCAATGTCCCTTTCTACGGCCTTTGTTGAAGCCGGTTGAAGCCCGTAGAAGCTGAACTATGAACAGTGATTGTGAGCAAGGTTGCTTTGTCCCTTTATGTAACCTTACGATTCCTTTCCCTTTCTCCCGTTGTCAGTTGCACTCTTAGAATTTGGTTTTCTTGATTCAGTCGGGAAGATGACTCTGGACAACGGCGGGCGCGTCATTCATCTTGGATTTCAACAAAGATCAGAGGTCGTCGCGTCGCGCTGCATAGGTGCCACTGTGAGTACCTTTGTCTGCGAATGGGTACTTAATGGCTTGTTGTATGTGTGTTTCCTCGTCTTCAACTTCCTTCTGTCGCTCATTTTGAACATTTACATTCTTCGGACTTCCTTGTATCTATCTGTCTCAAGCGTGGATTGCTCTCAGATTCAGAATCATGACATCCAGTCGAAACGGCACGCACTTCGTACAGACCGACAACAAGGCCTCAAGTCGCAAGAACAAAAAGTAGTGCCCCTTGCTCTCATCGGTAATCTCTCACTCTGACTTTTCAACTACAGCTCCACTCGAGAGAAATTCGACCTAGAAATGGGGGCTATATTCAGAACAAGGGACGAATTTCCGAAAGGGATTCATTTAGATCCAAGGAGAGGAGTATGTGGCAGTAGCGAGAAGGGAGTATCCTCCATCATCTTGTCAGTTTGGCTCGATTTGTGTTCCATATAGATTTCCAGCTCTAATGATCTCATGCAGCGGAGGACGATACGAATGCTGGGAAGATTCTCTCCTCTCATTGTACGTATCGCCAACGGTTCTCAGTGCTCAGAGTTGTAACTAACTACGCCGGAACTTCTGCAGCACATATCCCGGAACGGGTAAGTTTCTTGCGCCCGGTTACGAGATAGTTCTTATTCAGTATATCGCACCGTCAAAAATATAGGGGGGGCGGATGTGGGAACCGGAACACAAGTTGCGAATCAGGAGATGTCGCACGAGAACCTTTGGCTGCTGGTAAGATATTCCGCGTTACGACCTTTGAGTGCACTCGACCCCAATACGAACCAACTCCCCACAGAAGTCCTGTCGGAACACAAATAAGCCCACCATCCGCGTCTTTCGTCAAACTCCCAAGGACCCGATTGACAGACCGCATTATTTCCCTGACGCTGTAGACAAGCGTATGGTGTGAGGCTATCGAAGATTGTCGGAAGGTCTTAATAATCTGACTCAAATTCGGCAGATATCGTTACGACGGTACCTATACCATTGCGGGCGTGCGTGGCATTACCTTTATAATGTCTGGGGCTCGACCTAATGACGCATTTCCAGAAAAACACGATTAAGTCCAGGTGGGGATGCAGAATCATCCTCTGGGAGTTCGAGGTACCCGCATGCTAATATTAATTGGCTGTTTTTGTGTTCTGACATTCTTGAGTCGAATAGGCCACCGATGAATCCAAACCTTACCTAGAGGGAAAGCTGCGTGAATATCTCCGGAATAGCTCTCCTGGTGGTTTTCTGGTGAGTGTGGAAATGTTTTCTCGTGCTGAACGATACGTATTAATCATTCGAAGGAGTCTTCTACGCCTGCACCGACTGCCGACCTGGTACGCCCTAATGGAACGACAACTTCAGAGAACAATGGTCCTCGCAAACGAGTCCGTAGGCTGAGCCTCGAAAGCGGTAAATCGTCACATTGCGCTCTGGGACTTCACTCTCATCATTACCCTCAGACGCTGAAAGAAGCAGTAAGATTATGAGAACACGGAGCCGTTCAAAAACTTTTAGTAGTCCTCAATTTTCGTCCAAGGGGAAGGAAAACCACGAGAATGGTGCATTACTATGTTTTCTTTTTTCTATAGAATAACCACTAACTTTTCACCTTAGGTCCTTCTAAACAGGTCAAGGAGAGTTCGGAGATTTCACACGAAACACCCAAAGCTACGCTGGCAGCGTCCGACCAGAACCGTACTCCGGTTATCAATTTCAAGGGAAAACAAAAGGAAATTCAAGTCGAGCCCCGCAGCATTCCGGTTTCCAAGCCTATCACAAGGGTGAGGTGCCTATCGGACGCGCCTCGATTCTCTTCGTCCCACGACTTACTGGAGGTGGGGACCAGTAGCACTATCCTTCGCGATCGATATAATACTGAAGCCGTTATGTAGCCAATCATGAAGAGGCCCAAGCAATCTTCGGAAGAGCAGACAGCGGCTATACCTGGTCCGACTACGAAGGGCCAAAAACAGCTCAATCAACCACAAAACCGAGCGGTCGAAGCCACAAAAATCAAACAACCCTCCAAGAGTACGTTTCCGCCCGACATACACTCCTCCAGCTCTGACTCGTTTCCCCCAGACCTCAATCTTGACACGAGCCAACGCAGAACAAAATTGAAGGCGAAAGCACCTTCGCAACCGTGCTCCACGACGACCCCTTTACACGAGAAGACCATAGCGTCCATACTGAATCCAACCGGGTCGAAGTACAGCGGTCTCAAGTTCCCTCGCCATGGTCAGTGAAGAGCCATCAACTTGTATACTGCT
The DNA here is from genome assembly GCA_024721195.1 of Marasmius sp. AFHP31. NCBI lineage: Eukaryota > Fungi > Basidiomycota > Agaricomycetes > Agaricales > Marasmiaceae > Marasmius > Marasmius sp. AFHP31. The sequence goes on from JANHQD010001108.1 coordinate 6,639, forward strand.
GCTCTTGCCCTATATGTATCACACCCACATTCTGTTCGCATCTACTCTCGATTGCTTTCTTATTTTTTACTTGACTATACTTCATTACTTCCTTCCTCCCCGGTCATTATGGTTATACTGTACAAACTATCACTAATGCTATGCTTGAATTGAACGATACGATCACGAGCCGGGCGCGAAACAGGAGTAGGCATAGCTCGTTCCACTGTCAATGGAGCGAGCAGTTACAAAAACACGATGACAAACGACAAGATTAGCGAGAGAGAGAAAAGCAGACAGAGTCCGAAGCGAACGAGCAAAGCACGAAAATGTAACAAGCGTATCAAATCACCCGTTCCCCGTTCCCAAAGACACTAATCATCATCCCCTCCCGATCAATCCTCTTCAACGGTTCATAAACACCCTTCTCCAGTTCCCCATGCACGACGTGCAACACAACCGTCCTCAACTGCTTCATATCGCTCGAGCACATATCCCCGCACGTCGACTCCCATCGTGACTTTACCATGTCAACAAAGACTTCGTCGGCATCAAAATGAGACTGGACCCCGAGCTTGAGGTACTTGAGCTTCGGAACGAGAGGTTGTTGGGTAGAGAATGCGTCTGCGGTGAGCGTTGTAGCCCCGAGGTGTTTCAGGAACGACTTGGTGACGATTTGGTACCCGGATTTTACAGGGGCTCGTTGCTCAGGACGTCCTTGAAATTCGGTTGTGGCCCAAAGCTCACAGAGGGTAAACGTGTGAAGGGAACGCGTGTGCTGCAGAAGGTTGATGACGTCTCTATCCGAGAGATTCATCCCTTCCAGTGCGAGCGTCGTAATGTTGCAGTTGGAACGCTCGAGGAAGGCGTGGAATGTGGGGGGATGCAATCCCTGAGGGAAGTGGTAATCCTTTTTGCGCAGAAACTCGTACGCAGGAACGAGACATAGCTCGAGGGTCTGTAGGGACGGTAGGGTCGTGCTTCGGAACATGTCATATAGCGTGTTGGAAAAGCTTTGCGCATTAGAAAGCCGGGCCGAGAGAGAAGATATATTCGAGACGACAGGCTTCACGGGCTCGCTTAACGACATGTATACGTCTTGCCTGCCATTGTTCAGGATTAACCCAGCTAGGCCATGAAGAAATATCGATTCGAGCTTGGAGCCGCGACGTAGAGCTTCGAGGAAAGTTTCGAGAGCGGGGCTGCAGTCGTTGTCCATATCCAAATGATGAACCGTGTCCTAGGGAAATGCGAGCATCGAATCGTCTGGATCAGGAACCGAAGACCTGAGCTTGATACTGCACAACCTTGGGGCGTCAGATATTATACCACCAACGATGCGGTCAGCCAGCCCCCAATGACAAGCAGCTGATTTCAAGAGAGGGGTGTCACCGAATGGGGCCATGGTGTCCTCGATATATTCCATACACATTTCGGTCAAGTCGACTTCGCGCCATCGATCGCAGTGTCGGTAGAGAAGAGATAAGAGCTCGTCGCTCTCTGGGGGAATCTCCTGACCGCCTTCGAGTTTGAGCGCAAGGGGATGTGTGTGTGAGCGAGCGAGCGAGAGTTGGGCTGGCTTGAAGGCCTTCTCGTAGTCCAAAGAGACGCAAATGTCGGCCCATAGCTCAGGCGAATGCAGAGCAACGTCTCGCCACCTGCTGCAGACGCTGCTTAGTCGAAATGACGCCGAATTGCAAATGATACCAAAATAGCTTTGATCGGAGGCGAAGCCAAAAATCCGTCGCAAGACCTCCGGTGGAAGTTTTCTGATTGGTGAGCTGAGAGAACGATATCGAGAGATGTCGCGTTTGAGAGCTGCCTGTCTGGCACGAAGGCGATGAATGCATTTCTCGAACAGGTCCACGTCGTGTTCTGCATCCTGGATGTATTGGAGGGTGTCTTGAGAGGATATGCGCGGGATATCGCAGTTTCTGAGCATTATCAAGAGCTCTTCAGAAGTCATGGGTGCATTCAGCGCGCGAGGCTGGATATCTGGAAGGATAGAATCCATTTTACTTGAGGGGGTTGAGGGTGACGAAAATCGCGTCAAATACACACACAAGGTCTATGTATTGACTCACATATTCACTTTTGGTCCAATTCCTTCCTTGATAAACTTTTTCTTCCTTCTTTCAAACTAATAGCGACCGATAAAACGTTACCAATCAGCGAGCGCAAGGGCTCCAATTCGGATCGCTTCAGGCTGGTTCTGTCTGCTGTATTCTAGTTCAGATGACTGGACTTATGGGCATAAGAATCGGAAGGAGAAGACTCACTTATACAATTTAAAGAAATTTGAATTGAGGCAGGTTGCACGAAAAGCAATCAGAGATGGGTGTATGCAGTGGGAGTCGATCGGGACAAGCTCAGTCTCAGCCCAGTCTTATATTTCAGGCGCTTAGCTTGCACGGTTTGGGCGCTTGAGTGGCTCTCACTTTGACCACAACAACCCAGGCACGGCCCGATTTCCAGCCCATATGAAGACTCTCGTTGCAACATCGAGCCAAGAGACGTCAGAGTTCGTACAAAAAGCAGAGTGTATGCCAACCGAGGCGGGCTTAGTCCAGCTGAGTACGTAGCAATACCTTCTCCAACTTTTCGAGCATTTCACTGAATCTGGCATTGTTCAGTTTTGGACACCTTTATTGCTTGATGTTCCTATCATTTACTGCGAGCGCTCTTGGCCACGAAAAGGCATCTACGGGTTTTTCCAGCGCCCCGCCTTCGCACTAATCACGTCAAACCTCGCAGTACTCTATCCCCCTTTGAGACGTTTCCCTCGGAAATACCGCCTGTACTCAAAGGCATCCACTCAGAAGTCTAGTGATTTCCGGGTGCTATCCTTGCTTTTGGTCTGGAGGTATAGGTCCATTCGACATATACGATCACGGGGGCACCTGGGCTTGACTATTGTTACTGCGCTTTCAGAAGCGCAGTAGTACTAGCCGTTATCAATAGAATTTCCCGGACATATCGTCAGCTCGTACCCCTAGTCAGATTTCAGTTTGGGAGTCTTCTGGGCGCGCACGGTCACAGACGGCTACGCAGCGCTGCTCACGCGGTTGAGAGGCCTTGTACATCGCTGGTCACATCTGACACAGTTCAAATATATAAAGGCCCATCGATGAGCAATCACCCATCCCACCCGCCCACACACCTGCAGAATCAACCATGGCTGACTGGACTCATTACTCTGATATCGATCCAGAGTTCAAACTATTGGTGGACTCCCTTCCTACAATGCCCACTGGTCGATCTGTTGAACAGATACGAGGGTTTGTCGATGCGGCTGTTGAGCAAGGAAACAGGGAGTTTGAGTCGCATCTTCCCCCGAGTACGTTATCGCTGCCGCCGAACTCGAGGACACGGCAACGACTGACAATCTTTCCTTCATAGGTTCCGAGTATACCGTTACGGAGCATGAAATCGACGTTGGAGGAGGTGTTACGGTGCTTGCGAGGAGTGTGGTGCCCACCCCTCGTGATGGAGAAGACGGCACTTTCCCGCTGTTATTTTGGATGCATGGCGGAGGTGCGGGTGTCTGTACTCAAGATATGGCCCAGAACTGACCTCGCTTTTTTTGCGCACGATCACAGGGTGGGTTAAAGGTAGCCGGAATAACGATGACTACGCGCTGAGGGTTGAGAGTGTTCAGGTCCGTATTGCTGTTGTCAACTGCGAATATCGGTGAGTACCACTCCAGCTATGGAAAGAAGCAACGCTCATTGAATTACAATGCACGTCATCGGCAGTCTGGCGCCAGAACATCCCTTCCCTGCAGCAGTAGATGATGTCTTTGCGGCTCTGAAATTCGTGGCTTCCAACCCCGAGAAGTTTTCTGCTTCGCTGAAGAAAGGATTCCTCGTCGGTGGGCCATCTGCGGGCGGCAATTTATCAGCTGTTCTATCGTATCTCGCTCGAGATGACTCGTTCTTCAAGGACAAGCCTTTGACAGGCCAGTTTCTCCAAATTCCGTGTGTAGTCCACTTCGAAGCTGTTCCTGAGAAGTGAGTAATTGTCAAGGTGGTCTCTACAACAGTGCTAACCTGACGTCGTCAGATTCAAATCCTTGTATCGATCGTTTGAGCAGAACAAAGATGCTCCGATACTGAATAGATCCAACATCGATGACTACTATTGTACGTCGTTTCGTCTAACAAAGGGTTTCCTTGTGTCTGATTCTCTGACTCTCCGAAAGCTATGTACAAGCCAGTTGCCACCGATACGAGATGCTCCCCCCTTCTGTTGGAGACCCACAAAGGCTTACCACCCGCGTTCTTGCAAATCTGTGGGCTTGACCCGTTGCGCGACGAGGGACTCATCTACGAGAAAGTGCTCAGGGAGGCGGGCGTCCCTACCAAACTCGAAATGTACGAATGTCTTGCTTACTGGCAGAGAATCGTTACTTACGCGTACCGCCCAATTCCAGATATCCTGGTGTCCCTCATGGCTTCGAGGATGTGGCGCCCCAAATTAAACAGGCGGTGAAGCTTCGCGAGGATATTCGTATAGGGCTGAAATGGTTGCTCGACCAAGGAAAAGCTTGAAATACAAGCTGCATCATGTTGCGTGCTTCTGTGCGAGGATAAACTATGTACACCTCGAACAGGCGCCGATGCCCGAGACAGCCGTATATGATGAATGGGGAACTTGGCTAATAGACAGCGCCTTCTTCGCTCAAGTCCGAGCTTTTGGCGACTCAGAAGCTACAATATCCCACGAATACCATCAGAACAAAGCCGCCAACACATTCATGACGCATAACATGGTGTGGATCTCTTTGAGATTAATGCATGGGCTGAATCTTCAATGGGTCAAGATAACCCAGCCGCCCCGCCCACGAGGGTACCTGGAATCGCCACCTTCGCACTGCTTGTCCTCGTCGACAAACCCTCTTCAACGGCTCATACAACTTCTCCACGAGCTTGCTGCCCACAACCGTCCTGAGCCTTGCCACCTCGCTCAAACCCACATCACCGTCAGCCTGTTCCCATCTCACCTTGATAAAATCGACAAAGGTTTCATCCTCGTCGAAATGAGAGTGAACCCCGAGCCTCAGCGTCTCGAATTAAGGAATGAGTAGATGTTGCACGGCAGCGAACCCATATGCCGCGACCGTTGAAGCCTCGAGTTTCTTGAGGAACCATTTCGTCATAACCTGGTACTTGGGCTTCGGTTTTTTGGGCACCCGGCTGTATTCACGAGCCACATCTTCACGATATCTGTCTGTAGCCCAAAGTTTGCATAGGGTAAACGTGTGAAGGGACGGGGTATACTCAAGCAAATCGATCACTTCGTTCTCCGACGGGCATCACTTCGAGTGCGGCCAGGGTCGTGAGGGTGCAGTCGGAAAAGTTCAAGAAAGCTATGGAACGTGTCTCGAGGCCATGTCCCGAAGCACTTCGACCCTTCCTCGTAGTTCAAGTCATAAGGAAGACTGAGATAGATCTTGAGGCCTCAGGCCCAAAGGGGTTCTTTACCCTGTAGGCGCCTTGCTCCGAAGTGCCTCGTTGCCTGTCTCGCAAGACCTCAAGCCCAGCCTGAGTCCCTAGATAGTAGCAATTAGCGTCTACCATAGTACATTTAAGCGGCATTCAAGTACATGTGTAAGTAGAATATCTATAGAATATCTCAAATGCCTTCACCTCGAAAGACCTGCGAGTGCAGGTACACTGTCCTGGTCGGCCGGAGCACTGGCCGGCGTGGACCGACCGAGGACCTACACATGCCCACATAATCCTCATCTTCAGACTCTCATCCATTTCCGATTCTCGTATACAGGTAAGCTATTCATCTATCTTGCCTCTCCAGACACTATGACTCAAGGAATACGAGCTTAGCAGACAGCTGCGACTTGCGAAAAATCGAGTCCTCGCATCCTTGTTTCTTCGTATTCTCTCTGGCTTCTGTGATTTGGTCACCTTGGAAGGGTGAAGGAAGGATGTGAGTTGCAGAATTCATTTTCTCTTTCTCTACTTGAATGACGTGATCTCTTTCCGTATCTCCCTCAACTCACAGTATGATGGATTCCGTTCTTCCAGACATGCAACCTCGCGCGTTGAATGCCCCAATGTCACCTGAAGAGCTTTTGGCGACGCTCAGAAGCTACGATATCCCTCAAATGCTACCAGGACAAGGCCTCCAATACATTCACGACGCACAGCACGACGTGGATCTCTTTGAAGTTTGCATTCATCGCCTTCACGAGGCAGGCAGTTCTCAGACGCGACATAGGCCGTTACAGCTCTCTCAGCTCTCCAGTCCGGAAAGTTCCGCTTGAAATTCTGCGAAGGATCTTTAGCTTTGCTTCAGGCCAAAGTGATTTTCGTCGCGACCCCAGCCAATGGAATCCTACAGTCTTTCACGGTTGCGATGCATTCACCTGAGCTATGGGTGAACTTCTGTCTCTCTGTGGGCGACGAGAGGACTTTTGGGCCTGCGCGACTCTCACTCGCTCGCTCGCAACTGCATCCTCTTATAATCAGGATTGAGGGAGGCTAGGAGGATTTCCTGGAGAACGAAGAGCTCATCTCCCTTCTATTTCAACACTGTGGCCGGTGGCTTCAAGTTGACTTCTCAGAGGTGTCCTTGGTGTATCTCTCAGGGAGCATTAACAGGTTCGAGACTACCCCTCTTCTGGAATCGATAGTTTGTTCTGGAGAAAAAGTCGGTGCGGTCGTGCATTGTATCACCCATGCACCGATGTTCCAGGAGGTCCAGTTGAGGTTCTGGGAACAACAACTCCTCGAATCCGAATTTTCCTCCTTCCCATGGGACAGCATTCGTTATCTGACTTACGACGGTAGCCCTGGTATCGAGGCATTCTTCGAAGCATTGGATCGTGGTTCTCAGCTTAAATCCATCACGTTGCACGGAATGGCGACAGTAAACGACGGCAACACTATAGAACCATACGAATCCTCAGGGAATCCCGCAGAATGCGTCTCATCCAACATCTCTTCCCTTTCAGTCGAACTCTCGAACCGCGTGGGCTTCTTCCCCATGTTGTATGACCTATTCCGAAGAACGACATCGCCATCTCTCCAAAACTTACGCCCTACGAGATACTACACAGGGAAGAATACCCCACTTCTGGCGTATGACCTCGTTTCACGGTTCGCAGTTTCTTCAAGCGATCAGAATGCAACCTCACAACACTGGCTTTAGAAGGGCTAATACTCTCAGAGAGCGATGTCCTCAGTTTGCTGCAGTACACCCCTTCTCTTCACACATTTTCTCTCTGAACTCTGGGCCACGGACGACTATCGTGACTCAAAGTACACACAAGAGCGTGTTCCGAAGCCCAACGGTCAGATCGTAACGAAGGCATTCCTCAAACGACTTCAGTCGACTACATTCCCAGCAAATCCATTCTCTTCCCAGCATCCCCTCGTTCCAAAACTCAGGTACTTGAAGCTCGGTGTCCAGTCTCACTTCGACGGTGACGAGGTCTTTGTGAATGCTATACAGTCGCGATGGGAGAGACCGGATGGTGGCTGGTGCTCGAATGAGATGGATAGGTTGAGGACTGTCGTCTTATACGTTGTGGGTAGGGACTTGGTGGCGCAGATATACGGACCACTAAAAAGGATCGACCGGGAAGGGATGATGATTAGCGTCTTCGGGAATGAGAAACGTGTAGTTTGATTGACTTTCAATACTTCTGGGACTCTGCTTGTTGTATGCCGAATACTTGTACCTTCACTATTCACCCGTTGAATGTAATCTGCGATACATTAACTTCCAAATTCTGCGGTACTGTTCAGTCCACGTCTGTCATATAGAAAAGCCGACCACACAATTATCACATTATCCAAAATATATATACACTCTCCCTGGCTGGGAGTCGAACCCAGCTTTCGCGCGTCGAAGATCCATGACAGGCGCGTGTACTAACCGATATACTACCAGGGATCTTGCTCTAGTGTAGAATGTTCGTATCACTATAGAATTTGTTATAGATACAACTGGATCATAAGGAGATCATGGTCTCGATGTATACATACATTTGCAGATACAATCATATCTTATACGTGTCAAAAGTTTTGATGAATGCATAGCAACACCTAGAAAAGCCCAGTAGCCTGCTTCGCTCCTGATACAACGCACCCAGCTAAAGCAGTTACTCCTGATAAGCAATTCGTGCTTGTCGAAGTTGTGGTGCTCAGCGATGTTCTCGTATTGGTGCTGGTGCTGGCATTGCTTGTTCGTGACGACGATGAGGTACTTGTGTTGGTCACAGGGATAGTCGTACTCGTTCTCGAACCGGACACAGTAGAAGAAGAGCTGCCCCCAATCAACACTCCCGCAGTCGAACTGGTCAAACCTGGCATACTGTTGAGTGAAGTGGTTGAGCCACTTGCGCTTGTAGCAGAAGTGGCGGACAAGGTAGGCGACGTGCCTCCCGTCAGGCCACCGACGACGTTCCCGAGGGAAGAAGATGAGAATATCGTGGTTGTGGCGATATTTGTCACGGCTGTGGTAATCCTAGATGATGTTCCAGAGCCGACTGGGAAAGAGTTGCTGCCGCCAGTCCAACCGCCCCCAATCGAGTCAATGATCCCAATGCTGGGTGCAGCGGAACTCGTCGAGGTGCCTGTGCTAGTTGCGAAGGAGGCACCACCAGTGATGATCCCGGTGACGGTGCCAATGACACCCGTGTTTGCGATTGCCAAAGATGATGTAGTCGTGGCCAATGATGTATTTATGGCAGAGCTGGATGTCCGTCCACCACCAATTGAACCTCCGACAAGGGAGGTTACAGAACCGATGTTTACTGTATTGCCACTCGCTGAAGAGGTCGCTGAAGCCGTGCCAGGTAAAGTTCTTGTATTCGCAGAAGGGGAGGTGAGGCCAGTCAGATCTCCGACAATGGAGCTGATAGGTGTTGCGATAGGAGTGAGACTCGTATTCCCGGATGACCCAGTGGGGTCAGGTGTAGAGCTAGCACTGGCCAAATTTCCAACAACGGAAGTTTCTACACTAGCGCCGGTGCTCACTGCGCTTATGCCAGGTAAGGTTCCTGTGTTCGCAGACGAGGACAGACCATCAATCAAGCCTCCAACGACAGAGGCGATAATACCCGTGTTGGATCCGACAACGGCGGGCGATTTGGTAGAGGATGGTGTTCCCGCTGCCCTGGATGAAGTGCCGCTCGTAATTCCCGCATTGATTGCAGTAGGTAAGGGTGTACCTGTCAAGATGGAATCTATCATAGAAGTGACAGAACCGATCACTGGTCCATGACTGGTGGCAGCGGTAGCTTCGACGGTCAAAGAAACTCCAGTTGCGTCAAAGACAGGAATTGTGGGGGCCGAACTACTTCCTGGGACTCCTGCTGTACTTCCCAGTTCACTGGCAACGAGACCGGTGCTTCCGGCAGCAGTTGAGATGGCGGCTTCGAAAGTGCTGGCAAGAGCGTTGCCGGTGGCGACACCAGCAAGAGAAGCAGCTTCAGCTACAGTGCTGGTCAAGCCGGGCCCCAGAACTGTGCTGCTTGCCCGAGTAACCACGCCCCCTGTGATAATAGTAATGATTCAGTGAGCAATGTTCAATCGTTCCAGGTATCGGAAGACTAACCCGTACTGCTCCCCGCTGTCCCGGTAGTAACAGCAACTACAACTCCTATCGTGGAGGTCGGGTTGACGTTGCTGATTACATCTCCAACTATGATAGGAGTGCTGGCAGCGACGCTACCAGAGGTATCCAAGGAGGTCGAATCTCCCGTGATGCCTACAACAGCCCCGTTAACCTCGCCTGGAATCCAGGACAATACGTTCAGCGTCAAGGAGCAATTCACAAGCGGAAATACGTACTCGCAATACTTTCGACCGTCCGGGTGACACTAGGGACCACGACTCCGAAGGTGCTCACGGGGACACCCCCATTGGACTCTCTAGCCGCTCCGGTAGCCACAGGCACAATATTACTGGTTGCTGCTAGGTTGCCTGTGGCGCTTAGGACGGTACCGAAAAGTTCTCCTATACAGCCGGACAGTCATGTTCACGGCAAGATGAAACGTACGATACTGTTAATCAACTCACCTGAGGTGGTTCTGAGTGCGCCACTGGCACTCGATACCACATCTGCAATGGTAGACGTGGGACTGGGGTTCCCATCAAATTCTCCAACCCCTCCGATAGCGAGCGCCGCAGACGCCACAGTAGTCAAGATTTTGGTGGCTGAGTCAAGACCTCCCGTGACGCTAACGGCCCCTGATAAACGAATTTCTGAGGACTTCGCAGATTGAGGAGTGACCACAAAACTCACCAGTCCCGGATTCAAGAGGGCTGTTCACAGCACCCCCCACGCCCACAACACTACTGGTAGGAAGCGCGATGCCAGCTGGTTGTCCTACTGTGCTCGTTGCTCCACCAATGGTACCTCCCAACACTTGAAAACCAGTGGGCGCTGTTAAAGCGATCGTAACAGCTCCAGCTGCATCTCCTGAAAAGAAGCTTCATGGATGAACCGACGACGGAGAAGAGGAGTGCGGCGTACCTGCAAGGCTCCCTGTAGCGCCAATTATACTCGTAACATTCATAAGAGTGCCGGTAGGAACGATATCCCCGACTCCTTCAGCCCCCTGAGTGACAACAGAGCCTGCTTTACTCAACGTGCTCGTAACCGGGCTCAGGTCTCCGGTCATGCCTGCAACACTTTCAATCGCGCCGGTGATGGCCACTGTCACATCTCCAAGGGTCCTCGTGGGGATGTTGCCAACTACGATTCCTCCAACCAAACCAGTGACGTCGGGTGCGACACTAGTCAAAATACTGGTTGAGGCAAGCGCGCTAGGCAGGAACCCAATTGTAGCACGGGTCACTGATTGTCAAGTCGGGAGATTCGGTCAGAACATCGAGTCGATCGGGATTCAACAGTGCTTACCTTCAGCGGCTGTGCTTTCGTTTATGACGCTCGCTGCAGTTTTAGTAACAACACTGAGATCTAAAGACTCTCCTGTGGCGCTCTGGAGACCGCCGACCAGTGCTCCTATCGATTAGAGGTTCATGAGCAGATGAGTACCAGTCACGGAAAGAAGAAATCAAGCATTGAAACACACCTGCAGCACTGCCAGTCGCTCCGTTGGTGTCAACAATTGCAGTGGCGAAAGTGATCGCAGGAATAGCGCCACCAATATCTCCTCCGACCCCATGGGTGGCGCTTGCCACCACACTGTTTGATATATCGGTAGCACCTCCGAGGTCCATGGCAACAGCGCAAAATCCGGTTAGAAGGATGTAGACCAGAGAATTGGTAGCCAAAGCTCACCTGCAGCATTCTGAACCGTCCCAGTAGCATCCGCAATCACAGACCCAAGCATACTTGTGGGATCGGTACCACCAGCGATTTCTCCAACCATTTTCGTTGCATCGCTCACAAGACTGCTAAAAACGGTCGAGACTATGTTTGGCATTCCAGTACCAGTGGTGACGAGGCCACCTGTTAGATTACCCATGAAGGGAAAAGGTTAACAGAAAGCAAAACAAGACATAAAGTCACTTACCAGCAGCGTTCGTAGGTCCAGTGAGTGTGCTCTCAAAAATGTCTGTAGGGATAGAAGTCCACGTGAGATCTCCGACTGCGCCTGTAGCATCACCAACAACGCTGGTCAGAATGCTGGTAGTCATGCTAAGCACCCCTGTTTTATGCCTCGATTAGTAAGGACATATTCAAGAAGGACTCAAAGCATACCGATGGGATCACCAAGTCTTGTCAGCACATTTCCCGGGATATCGGTGGGAACGATACCACCGACGATATCCCCGACCGTGTTGGAAACGCCCGCGGCGATACTACTGAGATCTCCGCCCCGAAGAATCCCGGTGGCGTCTCCTGGAACGAAATGCGAACACATCAATGGGATAGTGTAGATAGGGTAGGGCAAGAAAACAACTGGATTCGTGAACTTACCTGCAGCGGTCTCAAGTGCTCCCGTGGGACTTGTTACCAAGTCTCCTACGGTACTCGTCGAGACGACGATGGTATTTGCGATGTTCCCAATTATTGCAGTTGCAGCTGCCACGGTGCCCCTCAAATCCGACGTCAAAGTCTCAGTGATAGTGTCCGCACCCTCTCCTGAAAGACAAGAATGGATGAGATCCTCGAAGCACAAAGAAGGTCATAGTACGTACCTGTGACACCTTCAAGTGCGGCAGTAACTTGTGTGGCAAAACTTCCGAGAGTGCCAGTGGGAGGAATTTCACTCGTGATTCCCCCGATCGCGCTGGCCACACTACTCAGAACGCTCGTAGTTGTAACGGAAGCAAGATCCTCCGTCGCTACTTGTCCTCCAACCGAAGTGACTGCACCTCCCGCGGCACCAATTTCATCTCCAATTTCATCTCCCACAGTCGAAGTCGTCTGTCCGATTACTCCCTGAACCGAGCTGACGACTGTCTCGCCTACGGCCGTAACGTCGTCGGCGGCGGCACTAACTGAGGGCAAAAATGTTCAGGTAATGATATTACAGGAGATCAAAGCGGCGGTCGACTCACTCGGGACACTCGTGGCACCTACAGCCACACCCGTCGCTTCGCCGATCGCGCTTGTAAGGCCTCTGATAGCGCCCGTTCCTATGTTTCCAAGGGTACCCGTCGGGACCGTGGTGCCTGCGATATTCTGAATTACTGAGGTTACGTCTACCACAACGCCACTCAAGTCCGACGTCAGAGTCTCAACGACGCCGATCCCAGTTCCTTCGCCTAAAAACAGAAGCAGATAAGCTATCAGGAACCAGGGAAGGGCAGAATACGCACCTCCAGCCACACTCATAACCTCTGTTGCGACCCCTCCGAGAGTACCAGTAAGGGGAATATTACTCGTGATCCCCCCGATTGCACTTGTCACGGTAGCCAACACGGGACTCAAAATATTCGTGATCGTGATGGATGGAAGAGCCCCCGTCGTGACTTGATTTCCAACAGAATTAATCACGTCTCCCGCAGCTCCAGTCACCTCTCCTCCCAAACCTCCCAATGTCGTAGTCGCCTCTCCGACTACCTGTGCCGAGCTGACAACCCCCTCTACGATGCTCGTAGCTTCTGCGGCGGCACTGGCTGAGAGTAAAGATAGTTGGTTACGATACCACAGGAGATGGAAGGGACTGTTTGACTCACTTAAACTACCCATTGCTTCTTCGGCCACGCTCGTAAGGTCTCCAGCGGCGTTTGTAACTACATTCCCCAAAGTTATTGTGGGAACGATGGTACCCGTGACGTCCCGGAGAACCGAAGTTGCCTCTGTCGCAGCACCGGCCAAATCCACCGTCGGAGTCCCGACAACGGTGATAGCACCGGTCCCTTTTCCTGGGAGGACAAGAGCGCATAAGCCACCAGTGCATCAAGAAGCGCATGAACCGCACCTGCAGCGTCTCCGACCGCGCCGGTCACCTCCATTACAAGACTTCCCGGAGTATTGACAGGAAGCGGATTGCTCGTGATTTCGCCGACAGCACCAGTGACGGTGCCCGATAAGCTGCCCAAATCACTCACGGTTGTGACGAACGGGGAGCTCTCCGTCGCCACTTGGCCTCCAACAAAAGTAGTCTCACCTCCCGCAGCTCCAGTAACATCTCCAGCCAAGCTTCCCAAAGTCGAAGTCGCCTGTCCAATCACTCCCTGTACCGAGGTGATAGCTGCCTCGCCTATGCTCGTGATTTCCACAGCGGCGCTTTCTAAAAGTCGTTCAGAGACATATAAGACACAAAAGTATCAACCATTAACTCACTCAAGGTACTCGTCACGTCTCCAATTGCGCTCGCGAGGTCTTCAGTGACCACTACCATGTTTCCTAGCGTAGTTGTGGGGGCCGTAAAACCTGCGATGTCCCCGATAATTGAAGTTGCGCCCTTTTCAACACTGTTTAAATCCAACGTCAGAGTCCCAGCGACACTTTGAACGTCCCCAATACCAACTCCTCGAGACGACAGACGCATAAGCCACTAGAAAAAGCAGAGAAGGAAAAAGATGCGTGCCTGTTATACCTCCGACTACGTCTGTTACCTCTGTCACGAAACTTCCTAACGTGCCAGTAGGAGGGACGTCACTCGTGATTTCCCCAACTGCGCGGGTCACACTGGTCACAAGGCTCGTGGTCGTGACAAATCGCGTCGCGATTTGATCTTCGACCGAAGGGGTTGCGTGTCCAGTAGCTCCAGTCACGTCCCCGACCGAGCCTCCAATAGTCGATGTCGCCTCTCCAACCATTCCTTGCACTGAGATAACAGTCGCTTCACCTATGCTCGTAGTATCTGCAGTGACACCGGCTGAAAACAAGGATATTTAGGTTTAGACGTCACGAGAAAGGAGAATGGCTGTCTAACTCACTCAAGATGCTTATTACACCTGCGGACACATTCGTTGCTTCTCCACCCACGCTTGCCAGGTCCCCAACGGCACTGGTTACATCTGAAACAGCTGCACTCGTCGCTTCGCCGACTGCGCTTGTGAGGCTTTCACCAGCGTCACCAGCCACATCCACAACGCCAACTGAGATAGTAACACCAAAATCTCCGAATCCAGACCAGCCAGTCGATTCCTTTGCGATGCTCGTTGGGGTATTAGTACTGGGAACCCAAACCCTCGTACCCTCTGCTGTAAGGGTTGATTCTCCAGCTATGATAGTCGAGGTCGTGCTCTCTTCACAAGGGGTACTTGTTGGTTCGCCTGTGGCAATCCAGAGGTTGTCTCAGTGTAACCGATTAGTTCAACGAAAATGAACAAGGGAAAGAGACACACTCGTTGCTTCTCCGACCAAACTTGTAAGATCCCCAGTGACACTTCCTGATACGCCAGCCACGAGGTAGACCGAGCTGGTAACACGACGACCACCAGATCCAGCATAGCTAGTCCACTCCGTGGCGGCGCTTGTTGGGATCCTGGAACTTGAAACATCCCAACCCGTGCTTTCACTTGTACGGGTTGGTTCTTCAGCCATAGTGGTGGAAGTCGTGTTCTCATCGCAAGGTTCGCCTGCGATGATATCTGAATAGTACCCGTCAGCGTAACAAAGGATAGAGGCATACGAGGGCTCTCTCACTGCCTATAGCCCCTCCTATGGCCCCCAAGCCACGACTGTCGCGGTGACCAGGGAGAGGGATAGAGAAGATGACAGGGACAGAGCATGAGAGGATGAAGAGGATTCGTTTCATAGTCGTGATTACCGTCTCGTCGTTGAGACCCGCTGATGGGCGTGATGGGCGTGAAGGTCGTGAAAATG
Source organism: Marasmius sp. AFHP31 (assembly GCA_024721195.1). NCBI lineage: Eukaryota > Fungi > Basidiomycota > Agaricomycetes > Agaricales > Marasmiaceae > Marasmius > Marasmius sp. AFHP31. The sequence continues at coordinate 21,840 of JANHQD010001108.1, forward strand.
GCGTTCAAAGCCGTGAAAATTGGTCGGGTCGTAAAAAGGTAGAATTGAACCCATATTAATGTGGGATAGATTATAAATATAGATCGACTGCGACAGCGAGATGAGCGATTCATCGTAACGAGAGTTCGTTAAGATCGATCATTGGAGAGCATCGTCTAATGATGATCCTTTAGACAGTACATCGAATCGGGTTCTTCGGTGTAAGGAGCTGCCTGAGTATGGACGGCGAACCATCTTGGAATGGAGAATTCTTGTCGTCTGGCTATCCTGCTGAATTCTAAACTGTCTCATGTTGGGTGAAAGTTCAAAAAAGACACAGGGGGTACTCACCGATGCCCTCAAAAAATTCGACTCTCAGACTGCAAGGTCTATTCGACAATCATCTTTCCGACCCTCTCCCTGAGCTAAGCCAGTATGCAGAAGCAGCCCTCATAATTTATCAACCTAGTTCAGACGGCTGTAAGGTGACGAAGGAGCGGATCGAAGACAGGATGTAGAACTCACTCAAGGGTATTCTGTTTCAAAGTGTCATAATTACGGTGGGATCGACCGTCAGACTCCGTCAGAAAATGAAAGATATGAAGAGCAACGTCAAGCAGACATTCTCGAGATGTTAGGCTGGGACGAGTGGGATTGAATTCATCGTTCACGTTCAATATCGTGGGGGTTTTGAAGATGGCCTGAGCGTGAGGTCACGCCACGCAAGGTCACACTCAGCACGCCCCGGCAATTCCCGGATCCGGCCACCATGTGGCAACGGACAACGGACAACGGACAAGCACGGACTAGATGTCTCGGCCTCCCTACTCATACCACATCCATCTACACTGCACTCTCCTTCGTCACTGTCATTAAAGTCTGCGAGCTATCGAATCTAAGGCCTGCGACAGCAATCTTTTCGCGTTGATCCTAAAACCGCAGCGGCGCCAGACCAGTGCAAGTCAAAGCGCCAAAGTTCAACCTCCAACACTCAAATAGAACATCAGCATCATAAAAAATACCTTGGATTAGCATGCTAGACTAATCACGATATCATTGGGCCTCCCTACAGCCACATTGTGGCAGCAAGCAAAAGTTTGTTCAAGAAATAGCATCAAATCACCCTCTCCCCATTCCCAAAGACACTGATCATCATCCCCTCGCGATCAAACCTCTTCAACGGCTCGTATAACCTCTCCACAAGCTTCTTACCCAAAACATACAACACAGCTGTCCTTAGCTTCCCCACCCCGTTCGGACCTGATTTACCCCCATCTTGTTTCCATCGCGACTTGACCAAGTCGACAAAGACTTGATCCCAATCAAAATGTGACTGGACCCCAAGCTTCAATGTTCTGAGTCGAGGAATGAGAGGGTGCTGTGCAGGAGCGAACGCATCTGCTGTGACAGTCGAAGCCTCGAGTCCTCTGAGGAATGATTTCGTCACAGTCTGACACTTGGGCTTCGGGTTCGCGGACGCTGGCCTCCAGCTGTACCCACGAATCAAGTCTTCACTATACTTGTCTGTAGCCCAGAGCTCGCACAGGACCAATGTGCGGAGGAACGGGGTATATTTCAACAAACCGGTCACTTCGCTCTCCGACAGAGGCATCCCTTCGAGCACCAGGGTCGTGAGGGCGCAGTCGGAACGTTCGAGGAAGCTATGGAACGTGTCGCGAGGCCACGTCCCAAAACACTTCGACCCTTCCTTATAGTCCAACAGGTGGGGTGGATCGAGGCAGATCCTGAGGCCCTGCAGACAAGGTAACGAAATGTTTTGAAACAGATCGTATATCAAGGGGAATGACCCCTGAGGCCCTGACAGGTCGATGGATAAGGTAGATATAGCGGATCGCACGTTCTCAAATGGCTCGTCTGAAGCTTCATATGGATTGAACGCATCGGCATCGTCGACCATCCAGTGTAAGAACATTGTATCGAGCTGAGAAGCGCGATGTAGCGCCTCTAGAGCCATCTGAACATCAGGCCTACGATCATAACCCATGTCCAGATGACGAGTTGTGTCCCAGGGAACGTAAATGGAAAGATAGGGATCTGGGGAAATGCTGTACTCGATGTCTTGGAGTCTGGGGGCGTTGGTGATAAGCCTCGCTAGAACGATTTCCGCTATGTCACCTAGGCAAACAACAGATTGTAGAAGGGGAGTGTCATTGGAAGGTTTCATGAAGTCCTCGATGATATCCCAAGCCAAATCCGTCAAGTCGAGGTGGCGCAATCGATCGCAATGTTGATAGAGAAGATCCAGAAGGACCTGAAAACTCTCAGGCCCTTTTTCCCCAGTTCCCGAGATGTGAACTGAAAGCGGGTAATTTCGGGAACGAGAAAGCGAAAGTGAGACTGGTTTGTAGGCTCTCTCTTCATTCACTGAGAACCCGATGCTGGCCCAAAGCTCGGGCGAGTTGACAGTTACCTCCCGCCATCGACTGCAGACGCTGCTCAAGCAGAACGCCATAGAGGTCCACTGACACAAGATCCAGTGGCCAAAATTACTTTGGCCTGATGCAAAGCCAAAGACCAGGCGCAAAACTTCAACTGGTGATTTTCTGATTGGGGAGTCGAGAGAGGTGTATTGGAGGATATCGCGCTTGAGAGCTGCCTGACGGGCACGAAGGCAATGGATTTGGCTTTCGAGCAAGCCCACACCCGCCTCAAGTTGGTCTATAACGTCCTGCGCGTCTTGAATGTACTGGCGGTTCCTTTCGGGTGAAACGCGTGAAATATCACAGTTTCTGAGTACTCTGAAGAGTTCCGCTGGAGACATTGGCGCATCCAACGCGCGAGTTTGGAGAACTGGAACTTTGGAGGTCATTGTAGTGCAGTCTTATACGCAACAGAGAGTCGTGTCAGAGAAGTGCACACCTGTTGCATCAAAACTCACCCATTCTCTTGCTGTGATCGTTCACCAGTGACAGTCACTGAGAAAATACAACTCCGACCGATGGAAAAGGACGCGAAACTGGTCACTTGGGATAGAAATTAAATTTCAAGCTCAGCAAACGCGAGAGTACCATACCTGGCTCAGACGCTGTAGATTTGACTGGCGGCGAACGGTAAGGAGCGATTCGTGAAAGAAAATGGTCGTAGAATGACACGAGGGGGAGATGTGGCTGTACCCAATTTAGGCGGCCACACTCCAATGTTCGCCGAAGTTCTCATGAGCATTATAAACTCGGGGAGAAGATAGCTGACAGCGACTCCTAAGGAAGGAGATGCAGCTGAGCTTTCTCTTAAACAAGGACGCTATCCCATGTACTCAAGTCGGGATGTATTGTCTACTACGTCTTCTCGCCAGGTCCGTGAACTTGAACTTAGAGATTGGGTTGATACTCCAATGAGTGGCCCATGAGATTCCAAGAATCACACGATTCGTATCCCAGTATGCCCCCGTTATTACTGAAAGAACCGGGTGTATATTGATGCATGGGATGAAATCTTCAGTCCAAATAACCCAGCCTCTCGTAAGGGCACCTTGAATCACCGCCTTCTTACTGATTGTCCTCGTCGACGAATGTCTACAATGATTTCTGTAACGACGGCAGCCTTAGTCAAATCTTGGCTCAGAAGGTACGTGCCGGCGTGGGCATTCAGTGTTGCTAGTGTAAGTCACGTTGAGTATTATCATGAGAATATATCAGTGACCTCAGGGAACCCTAGGGGTGATATACAGTACTTATACGTAGCACAAAGGTCCGGCACATCAATCAGTAGCAAGAAAAAGTCCGTCAAGAAAAAGGAAGAATCAAATTACCCTCACGCCGTCCCCAAAGACGCTGATCATCATACCCTCACGATCGACCCTCTTCAACGGCTCGTATACCTTCTCCACGAGCTTCCTATCCGCAATGTGCAAAACAACCGTCCTGAGCCTTTTCACCTCGTTCAGACCCACATCACCGTCAGCCTGCATCCATCGCGACTTGACAAAATCGACAAAGGTATCATCTCCATCAAAATGAGAGTGAACGCCGAGCTTCAGCGTTTTGAGTCGAGGAACGAGTAGATACTGCGTAGCAGCGAAGGGATCTGCTACGACTGTCAACGCTCCGAGTTTCTCAAGGAACGTTTTCGTTACGATCTGGTACTGAGGCTCTAATTTTGACTTCCATTTTTGCCTGCGATTCAGGTTGTCGCGATAATCACCCGAGGCCCAAAGTTCGTGGAGAATGAACGTGTGGAGGGAAGGGGTATGCTGCAGCAAACCGATCACCTCGCTCTCCGACAGAGGCATACCTTCAAGTGCCAAGGTCGTGAGGGTACAATCAGAACGTTCGAGGAAGCCGTGGAATGTGGCCTGAGGCCAT
>JANHQD010001109.1:0-34479 GCA_024721195.1 Marasmius sp. AFHP31
TTTTTTTCTCGTTAGTATAGTCGCCGAGTCTATGCTCGTATGTTGTTCCGATAACTTATTCATATCGAGTCGACTTGACATCCTTCAGATCCACCGATGCTACCTTATATGGGGACGCAACAAGCGGATCGCGGTCCCTCTTGTGGTTTTATCCTCGATCAGCACTCGTGAGTCGTAGAGATCATCCTCCCTCCCTGGCCTTCTCTGATTTTTGCTATGCGCCTGAGTTCAGTACTCTATCTTGGGGCAGGTATCGTCGTTGCCGTAGTTTTGGATAATACAAGATCCCCATCCGACCTATGGCGTACAACGGACGCAAACCCTCTCAAGTTTGCGGCGGTAGTGATCAGCGCAGTCGTCAATGTATTAGTGACATTGTTGACCGGTATGCCCCTCGTTTTTGCGTCGGAAAGGAAGCTAAATCTCCTTCCTGATGGACATAGCGGGGCGCATTTGGCGAACTAACCGCGAGTCACAAAATCACTTTGGCATGGAAAAAGGCACGACCAGATTGTCGACTGTGATTCGGATAATGTCCGTGAACTCTCGTCTCCTTTTGCTTCATTCTCAACTGTCTATCTTCTATAGCTTGGAGTCAGGCGCTATCTACCCTACAGTCATAATCGTGCAGATGATGGTCGGGTCGCCGCCGAAAGGAAGAATATCACGCGTTGACTTATACCCAGCCGTTGTGCTGTCGGCGGCACGCAAAACCTGGTTTGCACCCCACCTCTAAACCTACTCATCTTCTCTCCGTTTCCTTGTGAATGCGTAGGGTATAGCACCCACTCTGGCCCTTCTACGCGGCCAGATCGTGAAGATTTCTGAGAGAGCTGGCATCAAGCACGCATTCGGGGGTATCTCCGACATACGCTTTAACAGTGCACATCTTGCAGAACTTGGTGGGGAAAGCACAGCCCATCAATCGGTCTCGCTGGCCGTCCATGCAGATACCAACGCAGGTGGGAAGAGGGTATTGAAATCACCAGAACCACTTATCCATGCTCGCCAAGGTGCCGGGGCGCCGCCATTATTTTACTACCCACAAGAAAATCAAGCTAGACTCGACGTTACCAGGAGAGGGTCTCTCTGATCCTCCACTGCATCCGCTAAGCACGAAAGGCTTAGACTGTCAGACCTGAGCTCAAATTGTATAATTCGACCCTTTACTATTACGATTGATGAGGTTATAGTTGTGGACCTGTGGTGCGGCTCGCGAGATACGGCGCCTCTCATCTGAAGGCATGGTTTACAGTCGATCCGGAAAACCTTGTCATATCCCGTTTTTTGTGTGAACTTTAATTAGAAAATCAGTAAAGGTACGCGACTATCCCCGACAGAAGACAATTCAAAGATGTAAGATACCAACCTATACCAACTGATACGAAGGGCCGTTCGGGGACCACGCCCAGCCCGGTTCCGGAAACGGTGAGAGGGTCGCGGACGGCGGAGTTCAGGGAGGAAGCAAGAGGGAAACCAAGTTCCAGTTTCACCCCCCGGCTCCTCTATCAGAGTCAACTGTGTCATTTTTCTCAATGTCCAATGAGTGGGCTGACGTTGAGGATCAATGGGAACGACTTAATCAAGGTTTTACGTCAACTGGGTTGACGCTTCTCGATTACCAACGTCAACTACCCGCGCACACGGACTGGCCGCAGCATCGACCTCAGCAATATTTTGACGACCCCAACTCGTTCGCGCCGGTTGTCAACAACTTCGAGTCTCCTTCACAATCCGTTGACCGGAACCTACAATTCAACGGAGGTGACGACAATGGGTTCAATAACCTGTATGCAGAATCCCCCGACTCTCTTCCCTCACCTGGCAGTGTTTTCAACTACTTTTCGAGGCAACAGAATACGAGAGTGACGCAAAGGGATGGCTTTGGTGAGTGTTGGTCATAGCATTATGATAAGCTGAACTGACGGTTTTGAAGCTGTCAACGAGGTGCACCAACCTTCGCAAGTTTCACACCTAGTGCCGCAGAACGCGTGTCAGATCCCTCTTCCTCCCCTCGATCACCCAAATCACTCGCAAGAATCTGATCCTTCAACAAATCTTCCATCTCCCATCTCAGATGTTTTTTCCGCACCCACTCCTACCAACCCGCCTAGCAGTAAGCGTGGACGCCTGCCGAAAAAAACCACAAAGGATCCAGAAGATCCTGCCGCCTCTTCAAGTACCTCTACCAACCAGAATCAACCACCCCCCGTTCAGTTCGATGTTTTTTTCCAGTATGTCAAGCCAATCCGGAAAAAGAAGAAAAGTGGAGGAGTTGAATACGAGTTCGAACCTCAAGGATGCCTCGTAGCCTCAACCGACACGACCTGGGCTAGTTTTTTGGATGAAGCAGCCGAAGTTTTGCACACCCGCGTCGAATTTCTCCAGATCGACAGCTTTCAATGGTGCCAGAGTACTGCGAGCGGGAACAGGAAAGGCAACAAGATGAGACTGATCTGTTCTCCAGATTGGTCGGCGATGTGCCGTACTATGGCCAATACAAATGCAAGGCCAAGCAAGTCAATCACGTTGGAGATGAAAGCACCGTTGAAGACAGTATGTTGATATTTTTCACCTTTGATATTCTCACCGGCTGACAACAATTCATCAGTTTGGCTCCGAAATCGTAGAAATGGACTACGACAGTGATTCGGATGATGCTAAACCAACGACAAAAAAGGTGCGTATCTGTGCTTCTCCCTTCTTTTTATTATTCACATAGCACTACACAGGGACTCGCGACGACAGTGATAGACGAAAAATATAGGGAGGTCTTGAAGAAGTATCCTGTCGGTAGATGTGGGACTCATCCTGCCATTCATTGCTTCAAGCATCAATCCACCGGAATGCATTTCGACGTTGGGTTTCGTCCTCGCGGTTTGGCATGGTGTGCGCAGATAGTAAGGGACATTTATTTTTAGGGTTTCCTTGTCACTAAACCCCAATACTATAGCTTGACGAGACCCTTCCCGACGTTACCATGGAATCCATTCCCCTCGGCTCCTCGTTCTTTTCCCCCGGCCAAGCTCTGCACAAATCCCCTCAGCACGAAGATAACACCACTGTCACACCTGTGACGACTGCAGAAAGCCAGTTCGACCAGAAAGCTCATTCCGAGCCCATAGCGGCACCCCTCTCAACCCTATCCAATGCTCACCCCGCGATCGTTCAGGGATATCATTCATCTCTCTATTCCCCCCCTTACAATCCATTTCTTGTTGCGCCACCTCCATCAATGGGCTACCTACCAGCTAGTTACCCCTTGTCAATGCACCCCGGCGGCTTTGCCCCTCAGCCAATGATGGCCCCTTTGCCTTTCGGTGGCATCCTTCCCCCAGCGTTCACTTACCCTGGTGCAAACTTTCCGCCACCCACTGTTGCGACACCACCCTCTCACCTATTTCATCATCAGAACAGCTCACCTCCGTCACCAACGCCTACTGCAAAAGGGTCTGCTCGTTATAAGCGTCGCTATAGCGACATCCAGTCATCGTCACCACCTCCGATGGAGACACACATATCCCTTGACGAGTTCAGCCTCAAGTATGGTCTCACGGACGATGTAAAGGCCAAACTTCTCGAGATGCAGTTTGAGGTCAGTGACGTCGCCAAGGAGATCTCCGAGATTAAGTGGACCCAGGCTGGGTTCACTGACTTTAGTTGGAAGCGTGTTCTGGCGGCGTGCAAGAGGTATAAGCGCGACCGTGCAGACGGGGTATTTGATGAGGTCGACTGATACCATACTTAGTCCTGTATGATAGTTTCCTATAATAGTACACATTATCTTCGAAGTATATAGTTCAGATACCTATTGTATATACACCTATATTCCCTTATAATACATAACCAGCATGCCCAATCCAACCTTTTGCCTTCTTGGGAGTGATTGTAGCAACAGCTTCGTATAGGAATACTTCCGGATACTCATATTTTTCTGCATCCTTCCAGTTTCGTCGCAACCAAGCCTTCAGGCAACTAAAACTCTCTTCAATAGGGTTGAGGTCAGGCGAGTAGGGCGGGGAGATATATTATCTTCACGCCCATGCCGCCCACAATGGTATTGAGCTGCTCACACTTGTGGATGTGGCAATTATCCATGATGAGAACACTACGATCACCGGGATATGGGTTTGTCCTTGGGAGCTGCCAGATCATGGGAAAAGAGTGACATTAGTGGACTCGTTTTTGAGGATATGATCAGATAGACGCACCACATCATTCACAATGAAGTTTATAAACTCCAGTGTGTCCACCGACCCTTCCACAACTCGCGCCGCCTCATATCCCTCCATCCCCATAGCAGCAACCAGACTGTACCGTGTACCGCATACAAAATTCGCTGGAATAATGGCCTGTTGCCCCGAAACTGCTCTCCCGCGATGGCGGTAGATCGTGCGGTCATCTTTGCTTGTCTCGTCAATAAAGAGAAGCTGGCGTGAATGGAGCTGACGTTGATGTTCTTGGCGCCAACTATCCCGTTCTTCCTCATCTCGTTCCCTAGCACTGCGAGTCATTTTCTTGTAGGTAATACCGCATTGTCGAAGTATGTGATCCAGCTGGGACTTCGATATCGCCGTGTCATGCGCGATGGCAAGCCAATCCAAAATTTCATCAAGGTACATTTCCGGGGACTCCTTTATGAGCGTGATGAGGTCCTCCCTGATGCTTGTGCTGAGTTTAGATGACCTTCCTTGTACCGGATAATGGGGTCGGATTACTGATCCATGAATTATGTTGTTCCTTTTCCACCGTGCAATGCTTCGTTCGTCTACACCGAGGAGATATGCGGTCTCTTGGGGAGAGTACCCGTTATTGAGAAGCCATAGAGATCGTTTTTTGATATCGAGACTGTGATGCACGAAAACCATCTTGATTCGGGAGGCAGAGAAGAAGTGGGCCGGCGGAAGTCGTGGAGGGGAGTGGCTGGTATACTGATGTTGTGCTCAAGTGGGACTTCCGCTCACTGGCAAACCAACGGCGAGACCCTGGACTCGCCCTGAACCACCGCCCGGATAGACGGGCTGGGCACAGGTCCTACCGGGTCCTGAATACTCTTGGTCCTTACATCTCTGAATTGTTTTTTGTCGGGGATAGACGCGTACCTTTATTATTTTTCTAACTACAGTTTACACAGAAAACGGGACATGACAAGGTTTTCCGGATCGACTGTAATACTGCCTAACCTTATGGAATTGGTAATCAATTCCAAACCGACTCTTTGGCTCGGACCCCGAGCTTGTATAACAGTGACCAAACCAAACTCGCCCGCACATGTGTTCGACCTTGCAGAAACAAGACGGGCGCTTTGACGGGAAGCACTTAGCGCCTAGTACTGCTGTGTGTCCGCCGCCCCAGCTGGTCCTCGTCACCTCCTGTCATTTGAGGTCTCTTATCTCTCGCCATCATCCGCCATCATCATGCATTCTCACTGTACATCAAGCTCAGCGAATATGAACACCTACGCTCCAAATGCCATCGTGACACGGTCGCGAGTGGTGGACAAAGTAAACCAGCCTGAAGCATACTAGGACCGCCGGCTTCATCTCGCCGCGTTGGCGCAGCTGTCAAAACTGCCCTGGTTACCGATTTTTAAGGCTTGAAATGCTGGAGTGAACCAAAAAGTTGAGGCTCCGGATCGCAGCAGTGGAAAGGTATAGATTATATTTGCCGAAGACAACATATCTGTATAAAAGACTTACAGGTCTGATCAGGTTCAACTCATTGCGACGTCCTGCAAACTCTAGCCCATATCTCAGTTGTCTTGCAATGCCACTGAGCCAACAGGAGCAAGACTTCCTCGGTCAGATTTCAGGTCTAATTACTGTAGAGAGGGTCGTAGGATTCCCTGAAGCAACCCTTTCGGTGTGTTTGCTCGCCGTTTCACAATCGCCATCCTTATCCTAATCGCATACCTTAATTTTTGCAGGTCACCTACTTCATATATGGTAAGCTCAAACTCGCTTTGGCTCAAAGTCGCTGCAACCTCAACGTCAACCTTCGTAAGGATTGTACACGGTCTTGATGATACTCTGCGTGTATTTTCTTTGGCAGGATCGATTCAAAAACCGTCGGTTTTATCTCATTTCCACATTGTTGCTGTTTGCGATATGCACGACAATGGTGGTTGCTGTGACGGCCTTCCGAGTGCGAGAATCTTTCCTGGAATATCAGTTCGCAACGACGAAAAATGGGGAGCAGTATTTGCGGTACGCACTGGATAATAAAACGAAGTTATCGTACTAGTAAGTTAACTGCCTTTCACCATTTGCTCGGAAGATGAACTCATTTCGATGACAGCACGCCATACCTTGTAGTTCCTTCGTTGGCAAAGTACGTTCCTTCTCAATAATATACTTTCTCAGACGGGGGCTGCTTTACTGATCACCGTACCTGTCAACAAGTATTGTCGCTGAGTCTATGCTTGTATGATGTCTCCGGATATCAACCTAGGTCTTCACTCACAACCCTCGCTAGATACACCGATGTTACCTTATATGGGGACGCCAAAAGCGAGTCGCAATCCCTCTCGCAGTCCTGTCTTTAGTCAGTAGTCGTAAGTTCTTCCCAGACATATTCTGTGTTCACCGCCTGACTCGTTAACTATCTGTACACTTAGTTTCTTTTTTGCAGCAGGCATCATGGCTGCTCTAGGATACGGAAATAGGAGATCCGGATGGGGTGCCAGGCTCATTACATATGTAGACTGGTTCAGGTTTGTTGGGTTGTTAGTGAGCACAGCTGTCAACGTTTTAGTGACCGTGCTCTTGACTGGTACGTCCCTTTCTTTCATTCCTGGGAAGGCACTGACCTTTGTTGTCCTCAGCGGGACGTATTTGGAAATCCAACCGCGATTTGAACGCTTACCTCGGTATCAAGAAAGACACTAGCATGTTCTCAACTGCTCTTAGGATAATGTTTGTGATCCTCTATTACCTGTTTCTGTCGTCACGCTCAATCCTCCATTTTCCAGAGCTTAGAGTCAGGTGCTATATATCCCACAGTGATGATTGTGCAGATTGTTGCTCCCCAGCCGAGGAACGGAAAGTTACCACCGGTCGATTTATACCCCGCCGTCAGTGTGCTGTCGGCGGTACGCGTGATTCTATTTTTCCCCCAAACCTCACCTCGTAACATACTCATCCCCATGCTCTCGCAAAATTTCAGGGTATAGCCCCCACTCTGGCCCTTCTACGAGGTCAGATTGCGAAACTATCCGAGAAAGTTAGTTCCAAGCACGGACTTGGGGGTGTTTCGGATATACGCTTCAATAGTGGGCATCTCGCGAACCCCGGCGGAAATGGTACAACAAACTATCCAATCACGCTGGATATCCGCGGAAATGACAGTATGGAGGTAGCAAAGCCCCAGGAGCCCCTTGTTAATCATCGTCAAGGCGTTGGGCAGCCATGCCCTACCCCAGGGGAAACCTACCGCACCGCACTGGAGTCCATGTAGATGGAGGGTCTAATTGATCATCGACTTTACCACAGTCAGATCCGATGAATATGTATCGCTACAGCTCAGTGTATTTATAGGTCTCCGAATTATCAAAAAATCCCTCTTCAGTTTTTCTCGTCACTGACCATGTATCGCCTGGGTAACGTGCGATTAAACCTCCGACCGCTGATGGCCACGTCGGCTGTGAAAGAAGGGTCCTCTTTCTCGTGAGGAGGCCGAGCAATAGGCAGTAGGTCTAACAGCTAATCAAGAATCCCTAGTCGGATATTTTCGCGCAACTCCAGGAACTTGATCTGTTTACAGACGCTGCAAAAATTGATGTCCCTTACTTTTTTGGAAATAGCTCCGACGCGCCCACAACAGCTGCTCGCTCCAGCCCCTCCTCAGTGTACACTTCAGAATTTGTTGTCTATACAGTCTTTCAGTCGTGCTTTCAGAGCCCAGGAAAATTAGTGTAGACTATTTACAGACATTCTGATAGACCGCGCACACCAGAAGGTACAGTCAACCGCCGTCGGAGCTATTCCCAAAAAAGGAAGGGACATCAATTTTTGCAGCGTCTGTAAACAGATCAAGTTCCTGGAGTTGCGCGAAAATATCCTAGGGATTCTTGATTAGCTGAAAGTGCTTGTCTGCGGCGCTACCTGTAGTTTCTGATCAATATCCAGTTGAGTAGCGTCTCGTTCTCCAGTAGGTCATGACATCATGTCTAGACAGCGTCGGGCCGGTCCGATTTCCCGTGAATTCTTGGCGCGGAGCCCGCTGCGACTGGTTACTCCAAACTTGCCTCCCGCCATCATGCCAGGCCCATGTACATCACGGTCAACGAATATCGATATATGCTCTGAAATGCATCCACGATGTGGACCCGAACAATGGATGCTCTTTCTATGTCCCGATGGAGCTTCAGAGCACATGATGAAGCATAGGACGGCATTTTCTCGTCGCGTTCAATGGTTGAACACTGCATCAGGAGAGGACGCCGTGGAGTACATCCCTGGAGTGGGGGCGTAAGGAACTTCAACGACTCCAGCAACGACCGTGGAGAGCAGCGGTAGCAATACATGGCCGGCATTTGGATCACAGCCGCATCTGTATAAAAGACTGTTGCTCGTAGGTTTAACCCACTGAGCTACTACATCAGCTATGAACGAGCCGACCCAGAAGCAAGTTGACCGAGTCGTGGCTGTCCTGGACGCGCAGTATGTCGTAGGTTCTCCTATAGCAACTCTTACGGTGCGTTTACCGTATTTGTTTGGCTTACATCCCCGTTCTAACCCTTGACCTTTGCAGGCTACTTACTTCTCCTATGGTCAGTCTTGAGGAATGTCAGATCATCACGTTCTGACTTTGTTCCAGGACTGTATACGATCTTGGTGATACTTTGCGTTTGGTTCCTCATGCGCGACCGATTTGACAACCGCCGTTTTTATCTCTTCTCTACGTTGTTGCTCTTCGTGATATGCACTATGATGGTGATCGACGTAACAATCCTTCGGACACTCGAAGCTTGCCTCGAATTTGAATTCGCAAAAACAAAAGACTGGCGACCTTATGCTCACTATGCGATGTATAACAAGCCAAAGTTGGCAGTTTAGTACGTTCCTTTCACAGTCCTTTGAGAGCATCGGGTCTAACTTTAACGGCAGTGCAGCATACGTCGCTCTCCCTTCGTTGGCGAAGTACGTTTCCGATGATCAAAATCTCCAATTTCGAGAAGGTATACTAATTGTCCTGTCTTTAGTATCGTCGCCGAGACTATGCTCGTACGTCGATAGAACTTATTCGTGCCGACTTGCCTCATTCAATCTTCCAGATACACCGATGCTACATTATATGGGGTCGTAGTAAACGAGTTGCGATACCTCTCATCATTCTCTCCGCAATAGGCAGTTGTGAGTGGTACCCAGACTCCACATACATCCCCCATCTGACCTTCGCCCCCGTTTGAACTCAGTGTTCTTCTTCGGAGCAAGTGTCGCGATAGTCGTTGGAGATGTGAATATCCCATCCGAATCGGGTTGGAAGCTTCGGTCATACGCAGAGCTACTCACCATTGTGGGATCAGTAGTGAGTGCGGCGGTCAACGTGCTAGTGACACTCATGACTGGTATGCCACTTCTCCTCATGTTGGTGTCTCAATAAAACGCTAAACCCCTTCCCTTGCTACCTCTAGCGGGACGCATCTGGCAGGTCAATCGTCAATCACGAGCTCATTATGGTGTTTCGGAGAAGAGAGATAAGCGCAAGCTCCCGACTGCTACCAGGATAATGTTCGTCCAACTTCGCGTATGCATGTGCCCGCTTTGCTCATCGATAATCTCTACAGCCTAGAGTCGGGGATTATCTATCCCACGGTAATGCTCGCACAACTCATCACCTCATTGGGAAATCACGGAAGGCTGAAATTTCTCGATCTACATCCTGTTGTGGTGCTCTCAGCAGTGCGTACTATTCCCGTCTCAGCGTCGACTTGGTGCTCACTCTCCTATCTTCGCATACCGATAGGGTATAGCACCTGCGTTGGCCCTTCTACGTGCACAGATGACGAAACTGTCCGAGAGAGCTAGCTCCAAGGTTAGGTTTGAGCGTGTCTCGGATATACGCTTCGATAGCGCCCGCCTCGCAAGACTCGGAGGAACGAGCACGGGAAACTACACTATTTCACTGGATATCCGTCCGAGTAACGCCGGGGAGGTGTTGAGACCACCGGAACCGCTCGTTCACGCCCGCCAAAGTGTCATGCTGCTATCTTCGCCTACTCGTGAAACTCACGATATCGAGAAAGGTTCGCTCTAGGGATTTGACTGTATCTGTACTGTATCTCTAGCTGTTTTGTTTTCGGAATGTATCTATAGTTCCTAAAGATTTTTCCCTCCTCTGAACTTTCATACTTGTCTTGACCGAGTCTGCTTGCCCAATGACAAAGGCTGTTCGTAAGTGGTAGGTTTACCTCCGAACGTCTACATAGTTTGTTTCTCTGATTCCTTGTTACTTCTCTTCAAGACTGCATGAATGCCTACGCTTAGCTTGGCTAGTAGCCCAGTCGGAATTCGGGATCCCTTTCCACTCGCTCGAGTGACGTCATGAGGCCCCTAACTGACTCTCTGACTCTCTAAGACAGTCTAAGACTCTCACCGTCACCGCCATGATATTTTCAATTCTCGCCCATTTGTTACCTATCTTACCAGCTTCTCATTACCCAGTACTTCGAATGGATCGAATGGATAGCTGTCAGAAGGCACGGGAAGCTGCCATCAGGAAGAGATCGCGACCCTCCTCTGGTTGATGCAGAGCGGGAAGAGGTGCGCTCTCAGTGCTGATCTATTGATCTCATTCATTACAATTCTGATTTTATATTGAATTCTCACTCGGATTCAAGATTGTTAACAGAGAGCCCTTCGAGAGTCGTACAGTCTGGTTATGACACCTGCACTAAAGTCGAGACCTTCGAATACCTAAGGCAAGAGAAATCTCGAACCAGGAAGTTTGGACGGTAAAGCTTCGAAGAAAGGGGGAGACGAGTTGAAGGTTTAAGGAAGGCCTTGAAATTTTGTTGCAGATAGGTACGCCGTCTGTTTGTACTCCATTCTCTTTCAGCGACAGATTCTATATGTGTCCTGCTAGTCGAGGTATGCAGCAACTTGTCCGTCCAGAAGTCATCTATGGTCGTACTCCAACATGTCTGAATGGGGGCTAACTTGACAGAGAAGGCCCCCGCCTCTCCGCCTTCCCGTGAATCCTTGGCGCGGGGCCCACTTCGACCTTGTCGCTCCAAACTTGTCTCCCACCATCATGCCAGGCACAGGTACATCACGGTCCATGAATATCGGTATATGCATCTGCGATGTGGACCCGAACAATGAACACTCTTTCTATGTCCCGATGGAGCTTCAGAGCACATGATGAAGCATAGGACGCCATTTTCTCGTCGCGTCTAATGCCTTAGCAATGCATCGGGAGAGGACGCTGTGAAGTGGAGAGGGGGCGTTAGGAACTTCAACAGCTCCAGCGACTAGCCAGTTTGACTCCGCAGCGCAGCGATAGCAAGGCATTTGGATTACAGCCGCATCTGTATAAAAGACTGTTGCTCGTAGGTTCAACCCACTGAGCTATATCAACTATGTACGAGCCGACCCAGCAGGAAGTAGACCGAGTCTTGACTTACCTGGACGCGGAGAGAGTCGTAGGTTTTCCTTTAGCAACTCTAACGGTGCGTTAATTGTCTGCGTTTTGCTTGAATCCCCGTTCTAACCCTTGACTTCTGCAGGCTACTTACTTCTTCCATGGTCAGTCGTAACGAGTCTCAATTCACCACGCTCTGAATTTCCCTCTAGGACTGTATACAATTTTGGTGATACTTTGCGTTTGGCTCCTCATGCGCGACCAATTCGACAACCGCCGTTTTTATCTCTCCTCCACGTTGGTGCTATTCGCAATATGCACTATGATGGTGATCGACGTGACCATCTTTCGGACCCACGAAGCCTGCCTCGAATTTGAATTCGCAAAAACAAAAGACTGGCGACCTTATGTTCACTATGCGATGTATAACAAGCCAAAGTTGGCAGTTTAGTACGTTCCTTTTATGGTCCATTGAGAGCATCGGGTCTAACTCCAACTTTGTTGGCAGTGCGGGATATTTCGCAATCCCTTCGTTGGCGAAGTACGTTCTCAATGATCAGAATCTTCGATTCAGAGAAGGTGTACTGATTGTCCTGTCTTTAGTATTGTCGCCGAAACTATGCTCGTATGTTGACAGAACTTATTCGTGCCGACTTGCCTCATTCCATCTTCCAGATACACCGATGCTACATTATATGGGGTCGTAGTAAACGAGTTGCCATACCCCTCATCATTCTCTCCGCAATAAGCAGTTGTGAGTGGTACTCAGACTCCACATACATCCTCCATCTGACCTTCGCCCCCGTTTGAACTCAGTGTTCCTCTTGGGAGCAAGTGTTACGGTTACCGTAGCATATGGGAATATCATATCCGAATGGGGTCTCAAGCTTGAGCCAAACGCAGACCTCCTCAAATTTGTGGGAACATTGATGAGTGCGACGGTAAACGTGCTAGTGACACTCCTGACTGGTATGCCACTCCTCATTTTGGAATCTAAGTAAAACGCTAAACCCCTTCCCTCGCTACCTCTAGCGGGACGCATTTGGTGGGTAAATCGTCAATCACGAGCTCATTATGGCGTCTCGGAGAAGAAAGATAAGGGCAAGCTCTCGACTGCTACCAGGATAGTGTTCGTCCGATTTCGTCCATGAATGTAGCTACTTCGCTCATTGATGTTCTCTGCAGCCTAGAATCAGGGATTATCTATCCCACGGTAATGGCCGTACAGATTATCGCCAGCATGGGAATTAACGGAGGGCTGCCGCATGTCGATTTAACTTCTGTTACGGTGCTCTCAGCGGTGCGTACTATCCCCATCTCAGCATTGACTTGGTGCTCACTCTCCTTTCTTTGCATACCGACAGGGTATAGCACCCACGTTGGCCCTTCTACGTGCACAGATGACGAAGCTAAGAGAGAGAGCTAGCTCCAAGGTTGGGTTCGACTGTGTTTCGGATATACGCTTTGATAGCGCCCGCCTCGCAAGACTTGGAGGAACAAGCACGGGAAGATACACTATTTCTCTAGATATTCATTCAAGAAACACCGGGGAGGTGTTGAGACCACCGGAACCGCTTGTTCACCCCCGCCAAAGTGTCGGGCTGCCATCCTCGCCTACTCGGGAAACCGTCGATATCGAGAAAGGGTCGCTCTGAGGGCTTGACTGTATTTGTGCTGTATGTGTTATCGAAATGTATCTATACACGGTTCCCAAGAGATTTCCCCCCTTTCATCGCCGTCTTGACCGAGTCTGCTTGCCCAATGGCGGGGGCTGTTTGTGAGTGACAGGCTTACCTCCGAACGTCGTCTACGCAATTTGTGCCTCTGACTAGGCATTCTCTCCACTACTGCGGAATGCCCAACCGCTTAGTTATATCCTACCAAGTGGGAAAGACCCCTCCTGTTTCCACAACCGTAGGCCGCTCTGGAAATGACCGATCGGTCCCCATCACAGCTTTCTCTATGCTCTCCTCTATACCGGACGAGTCGCGAGCAGGATGGAGTTCATGACGACGCGTCGGGGAGCGCGTTCTATCGCGATGTGGTTTTCGGTGGGTGTCTGTGGGTGTCACCATGGGGTGGGACCAGATTGGTCAGCAGCAAACTTCTCAGAGCGGCCTACGATTGTGGACACTGGAAACAGCTGTCTTACCTCTCATCGTCACCCTCTAGAGCTCTGTCTATCATTGATTGGCATCCAATCGATCACTCTCACCGTCCTGCAATATGTGAATACGTTGTCTTTCATTACGTTAAGTTTGCCGATTTCAGCACCCAAGTCGATCGTTGGAGCGGGCTCTTTTGGTGCGCTTTCGGTCCTGATCTACTTATCTCGTGGTTTCCAATAAACCCTCACTCGGTTGTTGATACGACACCTTTGAGCTTGAGGTCGAAGGTTCAGATCTCTGCAAAGCTGTGGGAACTGTAGTGGAAGTTACCCGAGAGGAGACGAACTTGCCAGCAGAGAAACATGTAAGAGAGATATCCGATGGACGGGACGCTTGGGAGCAATTGAGGCTTCAATGCAAGCGGGAAGCTCGCACGCTGGAGAAAGAGAGAGACGAGTTGAGGGAAGTTATTGAGAGTTTGTTGCAAACAGGTACGTCGTCTGGTTTGATTTTCATCCCCTTTGAGTAGAAGATCTCATTCGTGTCTTTCTAATCGAAGGATGCAACAACGTCTTCTCCTCTTGGCCCATTCCCAGGTTTCTTCTATCGTCTATTGCCGAAGCAGTGCTACCCCATCAAACGACACCCATACCAGAGATGTTCACTATATGTGCCTACGCCCCTTCCATAATATCTCAGCTCACCACGCAACGCGACGACGCTCTGGCAGACTACAATCTCCTTTTGCAACAATTTGCAGATAGAATTTTTTTTCTCAGAAACCAGTTGGCTGCACTTGGGGCGGAACCCTTGTCTTTGCAGAACGAGAACGAGCCGAATCGTACCATGCGCAGTTCTCGTTCACCCATCAACAACGCGAACGCCAATTCACAGCGACAGATGCTGAGCAGTGACGATGCGACCCGGAGCTTTCCCTACAACGCAGCGAAGAACAGGACGATCCAATCGGATGTTAGGAAGTCGAGGGAGACGGTGAACTCTTACGAGAACGCCAAGCCAGAGGCCAAAATCATAGAAGTCCTGCGACAACCAATGCCTGCAGCTCGTGTGAGCAACTCCGGGAAGAAAACGCTAGCTTACATGCTCAAGCACACGAACTTCGACAGGTGAGCCCATGGATTCCGTTGTCCGTCATTATTCCCATACCGATTCCTTTGAATTCTAGCTCCCATTCCCGTCTCAGGCCAATTCTCTTGTTCCGCCGCCATTACCCACACCGTCTATCACATCGCAACACAAGCCTTTTTCCTCCCTTCACCGACGACAGCCACCGTCTACATGACCTCCACATTCACAACAATAATCATTAACCTCCACCCCGCTGCCCCCCTCGCCCTAGCTAATTCCAATAAATCCACCAGTAGACGACGACGACGACGAACTCTCAATGGAACAAGTGACACCTCTCTTCCCCAGTACAGTCGTCCTACCATCCTTTTCCCCGCGGGAATTGGTCCCGAAACACCAGTTCCCACACGAGCTCGCTCACATAATTCTGTAATTCGTCGTCTCCGCCTTTGATCCCCTTACATATTAGTTAGTGCTATCGTCTATTGTACCTGCCGTTGTATGTATTAAGTGTCTATCTATCTGTTGTTTACAATGTTTATGCACAGATTGACATTCGCCCTTGTACGTTGAGCAAGGTTGAGTTATGATCTAAGAGTGCGAGATAAGATAAAAATTGAAATATCTCTTGGACCAAAACTATGACCATGTCGCACAGAACAGCCTATGATCCTCACACCTACCTTCAGACAGTGCCCTCAACTTTGTCGACGAATCAAAGAATCAAAAGGAAAAGGTCGAGACACGCCCCCACATAAGAGCAACAAAGTTTGGGAGATCGAGTCATTGCTGGATACCGTACGAGGTCTTAATGAGAGCAATCTGCAAAGGATTCAAAGGGTGGTTGTTTATGTCAAGGTGAGTATTATTATTCTTCGAGAAGGTTCAAGTAAAGGAAGAGCTGACCGGAGGATTGAATGCACGAGAACACACGCTGTCGCCTTACAACCCAATCAATCGGGCCTGTGGACTGATCCCTTGCACCCTCAACCTCCCCCAGTACTCTTGTCCATCCAGAAACTGCCTCTCAATCGCTCTATCGTATTCTCTGTATGCTAAAGAATCGCCAATCCAATGATTAGAGACCCGGCTAACCTAGCAAAAGAAGCAACCGACCGAGAACGTGCAATCGAAGAAGCCAAGCGCGAAGCCAGTGCATTCCCTGCTCTCGGGACATCCTCAGGATCCCCCTCGCCAGCATCTACATGTCCTTCTGCCCCGTAACAATACTTTGTTTTGTCGCTGAACTCGAAAACGAAGCGGGTCGTCGTGACGATTACGACTACGACTCAGAAGCTTGTACGGAAGGGTGAGAAGGAGAATGAGGTAGACCGGAAGAGCAAGTCGTTAGAATCCCTTCGCCGCCGAGTGAGGTTGCGTTCTCGAAGGATAGAATGGACCCTGGCTGATGGTGGGAGAATGTACGAGGTGATGTCATCAAAGAGAAGGGGAAGAAACGTACAACTCGAGTGAGTGCAAGCGCAGATCAGGAGAGTTGGAGGAGTATCACCTATCGCCCGTCGATGGGCCGGACCTGAACACGTCTTGGTCCACAGTCGCACTCCAACATGTCTGAACGGGCGCTAGCTCGACAGAGAAGGGCCCCCGCCTGTCCGCTTTCTTGGCGTGCGGCCTCCTTTGACTTGTCACTCCAAACTTGTCTCCCACCATCGTGCCAGGCCCACCTATCTCACGGTCAATGAATATCGGTATACACTCTCAAATGCATCCGCGATATGGACCCGAACAATGAATGTTCTTTCTACGTCCCGATAGAGCCTCAGGCCTCAGGGCACACGCTGAAACATAGGACGGCATTTTCTCGTCGCGTTCAATGGCTCAGCACTGCATCGGGAGAGGACGCTGTGAAGTGCATCCCTGGAGAGGGGGCGTAAGGAACTACAACGACTCTAGCAACTAGCCAGCCGGACTGTGGAGCGCAGGGGCAGCAATACATGGCCGGCATTTGGATCACAGCCGCATCTGTATTAAAGACTGTCGCTCGTGGGTTTAACCCACTGAACTATTGCATCAGCTATGGACGAGCCGACCCAGCAGCAAGTTGACCGAACCGTGGCTGGCCTGGATGCGGAGAGGGTCATAGGTTTCCCGATAGCAACTCTTACGGTGCGTTGATCGTCTGTGTCTGGCTTGAAACCCCGTTCTAACCCTTGACTTTTGCAGGCTACTTACTTCTTCTATGGTCAGTCTTGAGGAGTATCAGATCACCACTCTCTGACTTTGCTCTAGGACTGTATACGATCTTGGCGATCCTTTGCGTTTGGCTCCTCATGCGCGACCGATTTGACAACCGACGTTTTTATCTCTCCTCCACGTTGTTGCTCTTCGGGATATGCACCATGATGGTGATCGACGTGACAATCTTTCGGACACTCGAAGCCCGCCTCGAATTCGAATTCGTGAAAACAAAAGACTGGCGACCTATTATTCACTATGCGAGGTATCGGAAGCCACATTTGCCATATTAGTACGTTCCTTTCACGGTCCCGGGCCATTGAGAGCATTGGGTCTAACTCCAACTCCGTCGGCAGTGCGGCATATTTCGCGATCCCTCCGTTGGCGAAGTACGTTCCCAATGAATAAAATCTCTAATTATGAGAACGTGTACTGATTGTCTTGCCTTTAGTATCGTCGCCGAAACTATGCTCGTACGTCGACAGAACTCATTCGTGTCGACTTGCCTCATTCCATCTTCCAGATACACCGATGCTACATTATATGGGGTCGTAGTAAACGGATTGTGATACCTCTCATCGTTCTTTCCGTAATAAGCAGTTGTGAGTGGTGCCGAGACTCCTCATACATCCTCTGTCTCACCTTGACCCCGTTTAAAATCAGTGTTCTTCTTTGGAGCAAGTGTTGCGATTGCCGTAGGAGATGGGAAAATCCCATCCGAATCGGGTTTCAAGCTTAGGTCGTACGCAGACCTCCTCAAATTTGTGGGAACAGTAGTGAGCACAGCGGTCAACGTGTTAGTGACACTCCTGACTGGTACGCCATTTTTCTCGTTTTGGTTTCTCAATACAACGCTAAACCCCTTCCCTCGCTACCTCTAGCGGGACGCATCTGGTGGGTCAATCGTCAATCCCGAGCTCATTATGGCGTCTCGGAGAAGACAGATAAGGGCAAGCTCTCAACTGCTACCAGGATTATGTTTGTCCAATTTCGCGTATGCATGTGACCGCTTTGCTCATCGATGTTTTCTGCAGCTTAGAGTCAGGGATTATCTATCCTATGGTAATGGTCGTACAAATCATCACCTCATGGAGATATCAAGGAAGGCGGCTATTTGTCGATCTAACGCCTGTTGTGGTGCTTGCAGCGGTGTGTACTATCCCCGTCTCAACGTCAACTTGGTGCTCACTCTCCTATCTTTGCATTGCATACCGATAGGGTATAGCACCTACGTTGGCTCTTCTACGTGCACAGATGACGAAACTGTCTGAGAGAGCTAGCTCCACGGTTGGGTTCGAGCATGTTTCGGATATACGCTTTAATAGTGCCCACCTCGCAAGACTCGGAGGAACGAGCGTGGCTAATCACACTATCTCGCTCGACATCCATCCAAATAACACTGGGGAGGTGTTGAGATCCCCGGAACCCCTCGTTTACGCCCGCCAAGGTGTCGGGCTACCATCTTCACCTACCCGGGAAACTCACGATATCGAGAAAGGAGGGGCTTGACGACTGTGTCCGCACTGCGTGTTTAGCTATTCTGTTGTTGAAATGTATCTATACTTTATAAAAGATTTTTTCCCTCCTTTGTGCCTGTCTTGACCGAGTCTGCTTGCCCAATGATGAAGGCTATTCGTGAATGGTAGATTTACCTCCAAGTCGGTCCGAAGGGACCCATTTCCACTCGCTTAAGTGACATCATCAGGCGCTTCTCACCTCTGACTCTCACCGTCACTGCCATGATATTTTCACTTCTCGCCCATTCGTTGCCTCAGAGGTACCCATACACGCCCACACCTCTTCCATCATCTCTCCTGGCGGAACGCAATCCACTTTGATGTACGAGAATATGCAGCAGCAAAGTTCTCTATGTGGTTGGCCTCGCGTGGGGCGGAGCTCTGTCTTTGCAAAATGAGAACGAGCTCAATCGTACCATTTATAGCACTCATTCGACTATAGACAATGTGAACTCCAACTCGCAGCAATTAATGCTGAGCAGTGACGATGCGATCCGGACTTTGCAGTACAACGCGTCAACGATTCAATTGGATGTTACCAAGTTGAGGAGGGTGAGCTCTTGCGAGCGATTGCTCGAGAACGCGGATCTCGTGATTCAGTTATCTGAATCATCGTGACAACCAACCGCCTGCAGCTCTGGCTACAGGCTCAACCACACGAACTTCGACAGATGAGCCCACGGATTCCATTTTCTGTCATTATTTCCATACCAAACTTTTGATACCAGCTCTTCTTCCCGCCTCGGGCCAGTTCTCCTACTCCTGCGTCGCCACCATTGTCTGCTCCATCGTAACACAGACCTATTTCCATCCTTCCCCAATGACAGCCGCCGTCCCGATGACCTCCACATTGACAAGGACAATTATCCACCTCCACCCCAGCTCATACCTATAGATCCAGCATTACGCGACGGTGGCAAATTCTCATTAGGTAGTCAGCGACACCACTCTAAGTCTCTTCCTTCCGGGAACTGGTCCCGAAACACCAGTTCCCACAGGAGCTCGCCCGCATAACTCGGTAACTTGTTTTCTCCGTCTTCGTTCCCCTCCCCCTCGGTGCAGAGCCAAATCACTCTGCCTACATAAGTATTATTCAGTTCTATCGTCTATTCTACTTGCAATATAAGTTCCTATCTGTTGTTTACGATGTTCACAAATTGACATACGCCCTTGTACGTTGAACAAGGTTGAGCTACGATCTAAGAGTGTAAGATAAGATAAGATTGAAGTATATCTTGGACCAAAACTATGACCGTGTCGCACAGAACGGCTGGCTTGGATATGATCCTCACACCTACTCTCAGACAGGTTGGAACGGTCGTATACGTCCTCAACTTCGTCAACAAATCAAGGATCTAGCAAAGGAAAAGGTCGAGAAACGCTCTCACCTAAGAGCGAGAAAAGTTCGGGAGGTTGATTCATTGGTGGACGCCGTACGAGGTCTTAATGAGACCAAACAATCCGTAAGGGATCCAAAGGGTGGTTGTTTCCATCAAAATATCATAGTGAGCGCTATTATCTTTCGGAAAGTAAAGGAAGAGCTGACCGGAGGATCAAATGTACAAAGCAAGAGAACACGCTTTGTCGCCCTACAACCCAATCTGTCGGACCTGTGAACTGGTTCTTTGCACCCTGAACCTCCCTCAATACTTATGCCCATCCGAAAATTGCCTTTGGTCTCTTCTATCCTATTCAACACACGCGAAAGAATCGTCGATCCAACGATTAGAGACCCAGCTATCTGATACCTTAGCAAAAGAAGCAGCCGGCCGAGAACGCGCAATAGAAGAAGCCAAGCGCAAAACCGGGGCATTTACTGCTCTTGAGACATCCTCGGGGTCACCCTTGCCAGCGTCTACACGTCCTTCCACCCCACAGCAGCACAAAGTGTTGTCGCTGAACTCGAAAACGAAGCGGGTCGTCGTGATGACTACGACTCAGAAGCCTGTATGGAAGGGTGAGAAGGAGAACGAGGTAGAGCAGGTCATTAGAGTCCCTCCGCCGCCGAATGAGGTTGCGTTTTCGAAGGGTAGACCGGGCCTCAATCGACCGTGGAAGAATGTATGAGGTGGAGTGTCACCGGAGAGAAGGGGAAGAAACGTACAGCTCGAGTGAGTGCAAGCGCGGGGCGGGAGAGTAGGAGGTTGGTCGACGGTCGTACTCCAACATGTCTGAATGGGCACTAACTCGACAGAGAAGGCCCCGCCTGTCCGCTTTCCCGCGAATCCTGGGCGCATGACTTCGACTTGTCACTCCAAATTTGTCTCCCGCCATTATGTTAGGCCAACGTACATCGCGGGTCAATCACCGAACATCGTTATATGCTCTGAAGTGCATGCACGATATGGACCCGAACAATAAACACTCTTTCTACAGCCCAACCCAATGGAGTCTCAGACGACATGATGAAGCGTAGGACGGGGTTTTCTCGCCGTGTTGGATCAGCATCGCATCAGGAGGACGCTGTATAGTACTAGTCCAATCCTAGAGAGGGGGCGTAAGGAACTTCAACAGCTCCAGCAACTAGCTAGTTGGACTGTGGAGCGCAGCAGTAGCAAGGCGTGGTTGGCATTTGGATTACAGCCACATTTGTATAAAAGACTAACGTTGCTCGTAGGTTCAACTCTGAATCACTGCATCAGCCATGTACGAGCTGACCGAGCAGCAAGTCGACGCACTCTTGACTTACCCGGACGCGGAGAGGGTCGTAGGTTTTCCTATAGCAACTCTTACGGTGCGTTTACCGTCTTTGGTTGGCTTGAATCCCCGTTCTAACCCTTGAACTTGCAGGCGACTTACTTTTTTTATGGTCAGTCTTGAGGAGTGTTAATTCACCACATGCTAACTTTGCCCTAGGGCTGTATACGATCTTGATGATCCTTTGCGTTTGGCTTCTCAGGCGCGACCAATTCGACAACCGCCGTTTTTATCTTTTCTCCACATTGTTGCTCTTCGCAATATGCACTATCATGGTGATCGATGTGACCGTCCTTCGGACGCACGAAGCCAGCATCGAATACGACCTCGCAACCACAAAAGACTGGCGACCTTTTCTTCACTATGCGAGGTATAACAAGCCAAAGCTGGCGTATTAGTACGTTCCTTTCACGGTCTGCTGAGGGTATCGAATCTAATTACAACTTCGTCGGCAGCACGGGATATTTCGCGATCCCTCCGTTGGCGAAGTACGTTCCCAGTGATAAAAATTCCCAATTCTGAGAGGGTGTACTGATTGTCCTTTCTCTAGTATCGTCGCCGAAACCATGCTCGTACGTTGACAGAACTTATCTGTGCCGACTTGCCTCATCCCATCTCCCAGATACACCGATGCTACATTATATGGGGTTGTAGAAAACGGGTTGCGGTACCTCTCATCATTCTCTCCGCAATAAGCAGCTGTGAGTGTTGCCCAGACTCCACATCCGTCCTCCGTCTGACCTTCATCCCACATTTGAACTCAGTGCTCCTTTTAGGAGCGAGTGTTGCGGCTGTCGTAGGTTTTGGGAGCAGGATAATCGAACGGGGTGCCAAGCTTGCGACATACGCAGATGCACTCAAATTTCCGGGAGTGTTAGTGAGTGCAGCGGTCAACGTGCTGGTGACACTCTTGACTGGTATGCCCCTCTCCTCATTTTGGAATCTGGATAAGACGCTAACTTATCCCCCTCGCTATCTCCAGCGGGACGTATCTGGTGGGTCAGTCGTCAATCACAGGCTCATCTT
Organism: Marasmius sp. AFHP31; assembly: GCA_024721195.1. NCBI lineage: Eukaryota > Fungi > Basidiomycota > Agaricomycetes > Agaricales > Marasmiaceae > Marasmius > Marasmius sp. AFHP31. Next base: position 22,217 of record JANHQD010001109.1, read on the forward strand.
GGTGTCTCGGAGAAGAAAGATACACACAAGCTCTCGACTGCCATCAGGATAATGTTCGTTAAATATCGTCTATGAACGTGGTCGCTTTGCTCATCGATGTTTTCTGCAGTCTAGAGTCAGGAATGATTTATCCCATGGTAATGGCTATAAACATTGTCGCCGGATGGCAACATCACGGAAGGATGCCGCGTGTCGATTTAACTTCTGTTGTGGTGCTCTCAGCGGTGCGTACTATCCCGGTCTCAGCGTGAACCCGGTGCTCACTCCCCTATCTTTGCACACTCATAGGGTATAGCACCCACATTGGCCCTTCTACGTGCACAGGTCACCAAACTGTCTGAGAGAGCTAGCTCCAAGCTTGAGTTCGAGCGTGTTTCGGATATACACTTCAATAGTGCCCGCCTCGCAAGACTTAGAGGAACAAGTGCTGAAAACTACTCTATCTCAATGGATATCCATCTAAATAACACCGGCGAGGTGTTGAGACCACCGGAACCGCTCGTTCACCCCCGCAAAAGCTTCGGGCTGCCATCCTCACCTACTCGGGAAACTGTCGATATTGAGAAAGGTTCTTTAGGGACTTGACTGTATCAGCATTGTATGTTTGGCTGTCCTGTTATCGAGATATATCTATGATTCATGAAAGCTTTTCTCTCCCTTTCGTACCTGTCTCAACCGAGTCTGCTTGCCCAGTAGCGAAGGCTGTTCGTGAGTAGCAGGTTAACCTCCGAACGTCGACGCAATTGTGCCTCTGATGACTTACTTCGTTTCACGATTGCGGAGTGCCTAACCGCTGAGCCTGTCTGGTAGCAAAGTTGGAAGGACCGAACATGAACCTTACGCAACTAGTGCCGGAAGCCAAATGAGGATTGAATATTGAATGTGAATAGAGGTTGAGAACGAGCCAACGTTGGCAAAGTTGGGTTTGGGCTATCGTGATGGCTGAACTTGATGACAAGGAAAAGGTAGGCTGAAGTACTGTAAGTTGGACCCTTTTTCGGCGTCTCGGAGGAGGCAAATATGCTCAGAACGAGTATGAATCATGTATCTAGAACGACGGGACTGCAGGCCTACGTTATACAGACTACATACTGTGGTCCATCCGATCCATGAAACGGCCAATAGAACGAAGCCTAGCTGAGTTTGGAAGACAAACGGTACCCAGTATGATGCCTCAAATACCTCAGAACGGCTCGTAGGACCCACAAATATGGTCGATGCCTCTAGATTAACTCGCGATACTCTTGAAAACTCAGTCCGAGAATTGATCTAGACTTGGACTCGAACAAGCGCTAACTCCAAGAGAATGGCGCTTGGCCGGTCCGCTTTCCCTGGCGCCCGGCCACCTCGACATCAAACTTGTCTCCCGCCGTCATGCCAGGCCATATCACCGTCCACTCTGAAATGCATCCACGAATTCACGATATGGACCCGAACCATGACCCGAACCATGAACACTATTTTTACAACTCGCTGGAGTCTCAGAGCACATGATGAAGCATAGGGCGGCATTTTCTCGTCGCATTGGCCCAGCACTGCATTGGGAGAGTACGCTGCGCAGTACGACCCTGGAGAGCGGTGGAAGACACTTTAACAGCTCCAGCAACTGGCCAGTTAGACTCCGGAGCGCAGCGATAGCAAGATGTGGACGAGATTTGGATTGAAGCCGCATCTGTATAAAAGACTGTCGCTCGTAGGTTCAACCGACTAGAACGTCGCGCCCACAGGGTGGACTATTGCATTTGCTATGTCTTCGAGCCGCCAGGAACTCATTGACGAAATTTTGCCTTTGCTCGATACGGATAGGGTCGTAGTTTTCCCTATAGCAACTCTCACAGTGCGTTTATTCGTTCTTTCAGCTTTGAAACCCCGTTCTAACTCTTGAACTTTGCAGGCTACCTACTTCGTCTATGGTCAATCTCAAAGAGTCTCGATTCAACATGCTCTAACTTTGAGACAGGATTGTACATCATTTTGACGATACTTTGCGTATCGCTTCTCATGCGCGACCGATTCGATAACCGCCGTTTTTATCTCATTTCCACGCTGTTGCTCTTCGCGATATGCACTATCATGGTTATCGACGTGACTGTCTTTCGGACACACGAGGCCTGCCTCGAATACTACTTCGCAACCTCAAAAGACGGGCAACCTTATATGGACTATGTGATGTATAACAAGGCAAAGCTGGCATATTAGTACGTTCTCTCCACGGTCTGTTGAGAACATCCGGTCTGACTTCAACTCCGTTGGCAGCACGGGATATTTCGCAGTCCCACCGCTAGCGAAGTACGTTCCCAATGACGAAAGTCTCCAATTCCGAGAAAGTGTACTAATCATGTTGTTCTTAGTATCGTCGCCGAAACCATGCTCGTACGTTGCTAGAATTCGTTCGTGCCAATTTTCCTAATCCCATCTTCAGATACACCGATGCCACATTATATGGGGTCGTAGAAAACGAGTTGCCATACCTCTTATCATTCTCTCCGTGATAAGCAGTTGTAAGTATTGTCCAGATTGTACATACGTCCTCCGTTTGACCTTTACGTCGCGTTTGAACTTAGTGCTCTTCTTCGGAGCGAGTGTTGTGGCTGCCATAGGATATGGGAATAGGAGATATGAATGGGGTGCCTTCCTTGCATTATACGCAGATGCACTCAAATTCCTGGGAGTATTGGTGAGTGCAGCGGTCAACGTGCTAGTGACACTCTTGACTGGTATGTCACCCCTCCTCATTTCGGAATCTGGATAAGACGTTGAACTGCATCCCTCGTTATCTGCAGCGGGACGCATCTGGTGGATCAATCGCCAATCACAAGCTCATCTTGGCGTCTCGGAGAAAAAAGATATAAACAAGGTCTCGACGGCTACTAGGATAATGTTCATTGAATTTCATTAATGCATATCGTCGCGTTACTCATCGATACTTTCTGCAGTCTGGAGTCGGGAATGATCTATCCTACGGCAATGGCCATACAGATTATCGCTGCCTGGCGACATCATGGAAGGCTACCGCATGTCGATTTGACTTCTGTTGTGGTACTCTCGGCGGTGCGTACTATCTCCATCTCAGCGTCAACCTGGTGCTCACTTTCCTATCTCTGCACATCGATAGGGTATAGCACCCACGTTGGCCCTTCTACGCGCACAGATGACGAAACTATCCGAAAGAGCTAGCTCCAAACTTGGATTCGAGAGTGTTTCGGATATACGCTTTAACAGTGCACACCTTGCCAAACTCGAAGGAACGAGGACAGCAAACTACACTATATCGTTGGATATCCATTCAAGTACCACTGGAGAGGTATTGAAACCACCAGAACCGCTCGTTCACCCCCGCCAAAGTGTTGGGCTGCCATCCTCACCTACTTGGGAAACTGTCGATATCGAGAAAGGGTCGTTCTAGGGGTTCAACTGTGTCTGCACTGTACGTTAGCTGTTCAATAATTAAAATGTATCTATAGTCTACAAAAGTTCTTTTTTCTTTCCAGCTGTTTTAATAATTGTAGTCGCGATTTTATTTTTTTTCGTTCCGCGCTTTTGTTTATACCAAACACCCCGATTTAGAAAGAGTCGGGGACCTACGTCACTCAAGGCGGCGAACCTACCTCGTCGGGGAAGGGCTGCAGGCTTTCCCTTCTTCATAACATGAGCGGTACTGGCTCATCACCCCGGTAGTCGACAAGGAAATCCATTTCCCCCCGAGCCAGACGCCATTGCTTGAGTCCTCTGTGTCCTATCTTCCTGGGCACTGTGTGAGCGTCGGGCCCGCCCTGTCCAAACCAGGCAAATTTGTGTTTGGTATAAACAAAGGCGCGGGATGAAAAAAATGGAAACGCGACTACAATTATTAAAACAGCCGTCATAGCCTCTTGACCGAGTTTGCTTGCCCGGCCAAGGCTGTTCAGGAGCGGCAACCGTCGACGCAATCTGCCCCTCCGTACTTCTCTTCACGACTGCGGAATGATTTTCGCTACTGCGGATTGCCTAACCGCTTAGCCTGGTGGCCAAGGCGGGAGGACCCCTTTTCCATTCCCTCTTGCAGTGCTCCAGGCCGTGCTCACGCATGACGTCATCGTAGCGTATCTCTTGTTCAAAAATCTTATAAGAGAAAAAAGGCGCTTCTCACCTCTCATCGACACCGCCATGATGTCTAACCCATCCTTACCGCTATTTTTCGCCCTATCCTTTGCCCAGGTTGCCCTTGCACAGGTAGTTGTCAGAAGACGGCGAACAAATTGGGGGAGAATTATCGCTGGAATAGTTGTTGGTGAGCCTGGTCTCGACTTACATCGTTCACGCAAGAGCCTAACGAGAACATCGTCTAGGATGTGTTGCTTTCATTGCTTTGATTGTATTGCTATGCTGCCTGATGGCCCGGCGTCGTCGTAGGGCGCACGCCATGGCCACCGGTACGACGTACGGAGGCGGCACTGGAACTGGGAAACCTATGTTTGGCGGAGGGAACATCAACTGGAGTCCGTTTGGAAACAAAAATCATAACCAAGCTGCTCAGTACGGTTCCAGCGCGAACCCGTACGAAAACCAGCCATATGGACAGCAGCACCAGACTCCGGGAATGAATCAGCCACCACAAGGCCAATACCCACCTCCAAGCTCGGCCCCGCCACCTGCTTACAACACTGGGAAACCTGAGGGCAGTGGTTATGCTCCGGTAAGTCCTTGCTGAACTCTAAAGAGATGACACTAATTGATCGTCATCATCGTCGTCATCCTTAGCCTCCAGGACCACCACCCCCAGCCCACACTACTGTAAGCGTGAATTTACACTGTATCCGCTTTAACCCGTCTAACCTAATTTTTGCAGGGAAACGACGGTTTCGTGGGAGGTTTCAGGGGATAAATAGCCCACCGTCACGACTTTGGACATGTTTTTACGATGCTTTGGACTCTGTAATTTCAACTGTAGTCATATACGATACTCGTTTCTAATCATACCACCTGTTGCCGAACAGATAATCATCGGAGGGTGAACTTGATGAGGATACCTTAGCATGGCTCGCCAGATGCGTCCTACTCTTTCGTCGTTACCCTCTCTCCTGGCTCCTCCTCCACCCAATGTCCTTCTCTGTGTACCGGACTTGCCTCAGAAAGCAACAGGATCGTGTATGCCAGGTACACCGACGACTCCCGCGAACCGTCTGAGTCGTTACCAGTTTATTTCCTCTTCCAGCGAGCCAACGGCGTACCGTTTGTCCTTTACTCTTCAATTTCTTTCTGACGATCCAGATTTATACAACGATGGTGAGTTCCTTTCAGCTTCCCTCATGTTTCTGTTTATTGAGTTGGGAGGCGAAAGTCTAGACAAGAAAGGCTTATAGGGGCTTCCCAGGGGCCCCTCGTCGGCGATGGCTGGTGCAGACGAGTTCGACGCGTCAGTTACAACTAAAGCTCGGGATCTGTATTGGAAGAGATGGGATCGTGCTACTACACCGGGTGGATTGAGTGTGAGGGTGCTTGGAATAGCGCACCAACTCATCGATCATCACTCATTGTTCTCAGTAAGAATTATCAGTATAATCCTCGGAATCGTACTGACTATCGTTTTCAAAATCGTCCTCAGCCGCGTCTTCCCCTGTATCTCCAGCCTCCAAATTAGAGAGCACCACAATTGCATACGCGACGTAAAGCGATGTGTCGCGCGTGCCATCCGACTCATTTCCAACCCAGTTGATGGTCTCGTGATTAGACGACAACTTCATCGCCTTGCTCTTGAAATCCCAGCCATAAAAGGGGAGATCCTTTGCGTCCTTAATCCATTCCATTCCCGCTTTGACTTCTGGATCCACCTTGCGGTTCAGGACGGTGTCCACATGGAAGCGAGTGAGCGGGTATACGTTCGTTTTAACGATGGTCCTCTCATTCGGGTCGTTGATATATTTCTCGTCGAGGTCAACAAGGATAGGAATGACCTCAACGACCTTAACCTCTGGGAGTTGTGTTGCGGCAGCTAGCAGCACGGCGTCCGAGCCTACAAGATTGTACGAGTCAGTTCCCATGGGGTAGTCATGCTGAAGAACGACTCCGAAGGAACCCTTGATATCCTCGAGTGCGGCTTTTGTCGTCTCCACTGCTGCAGGATAGCGCCCGGATGCCTCTTTTCTTCCTCCGTCATCTTCAAGACTGAAGATCTTGAACGCGACCGCACCACGACAGCCTGATTCGAGTGGTTCGACGGAGTGGGGAATGTCAGGGTGGAACGCCACCCAGCTCCCCGGATCTGCTCTGCGTCTGATGCCTTCAATGCAGAAATTCCCAAACTCGGTTTCCTCGTTCAACGGACTATTATCAGAAAATGTACTTCTCGGGTCAGGAGTATGGTCACCAATTCCAAGAAGGAACGTTCCGACTAGTAACGACTCTGGTGTGTCTCGATAGGATTCAAAATGTCCCCCCTCCCCATAGATGTGGATTTTGTATGGTTCGGCTCGGACTTTTGAGGGAAGAAAGTTATTGGTCCATGTCTTCGCGACATCGCCTAGTAGCTCACGCGTAACCTCGAAGCCACTGGCCGGGATCTCGCAAGCCTTCCTGACAGCATTATCCACCTTTGTTTCCAGAGCCCTGTTGTCGCCAAATCCAGAAACAGGTGCGTTCTCGAGCCACTGATCAAAAACAGGCTTGGGGATATGGGTTTTCCATCCGATGTCTTTGCTTTCATACTCACATCCAGGGTGCGTGACCCTGAGATGTATCTTCCAGTCGTATGTCCCGTAAAAGAATGACCGTGTCACTCTGTTGGCTTGGTTATTGGCACTTTCTAGCTGGTCGAGGACTTCGCGCTGAACAGGAGAATTGGCTCAGCAAACACGGGGAGATAGCCGTGTGACCTACCTTTGCTTGTGATAGGCTTGAGCACCTGAATAGGTCCCACATGCATACAACGCTGCCTAGACGGTGCTCGTACTTCTTGATACAGGATATTGCACGTTGCAAGTCGTATGCCGTACGGATTGCTTGCCCATGAGGTATCTCGTTCGTCTGGATGTATTGAGATGATGACTTGAACCAAATAAAGCTGCCGAGTATCCAAGGTTGACACTCACTGGCATCTGTCCATCACCACTCCTCATTCTCTTTTCTGAGGTCCGTTCTGCCCGCTTGTTGTCCAGCGAAGCATTTGAATCGTTTCTTTGATGCTTCATCGAGGTTTTGGAGAAGGACATGAGTGAGAAAGGCAAGGAAGTCGGAGTATAAAAGACCTACAATGACTCATCGACATCGATTAATTCATTGAACGTGAAGCGAACGCGTCCGACGCGTCCAGAGTCAGCTGACCACCACGTGCTCGACGAATCGGTAAGTAATCATCGTCCAAGGGCTAGTTCGACTTCGTTTACTGTCCTGACAGCACCAGAGTTTGGAGGCAGAAAAGGAGCACGACAATTCAAATTTTCGGAGAATGATCGTTCGTCAGGTGACCGTGTCTGATGCCGCCACACTCTTCTTTCCGTGGCCAACCACTCAGTTTTCTTTTCTTTGTTCCCGATCGTTGGGTTCGACCGGCGCATCATTTAGGAGGGAATCCAACCGTACGAGCACTCAGCCACATTTGACATGCTACCGTCGTCAGCCTCAAGCAAAATTAGACTGTTTGCATGACCAGTACATTCAGCGTTCGGTACTGCCACACTGGCATGATGGCGATGGCTCGAGCTTCAAGTCAGGGCACATTTGCTATGCTACTTTCGAATTTACCGGGGCTCCTCACTTAGCTCACACTAAACAAGGCCTTCGCAGGTGGGTCTCGGTCCTCTTGTGTCGCAAGCGGCGACGTTGTAGGTATGTCAATCGAGCAGCAAGTGAATCAACTCCCAGCGCCCCAATTCCACTCGAGTGTAACAAGGTAGGTTCGTTATATTACTTATGTTACGAGACAGCACGCTGATATATTTCCCTATAGCTTGCCAAGGCAAGGGATGAATCGACGACACGGTGTGGTTCGAGTATCTGTTGGTCAATGCTGTCGGCACAGGCTCCCCGATTCATCGCCGAAATGGTATCTACCAATGCTCTTTCGAAGGGTTTCCATTTCCCGTCCTTGGTGCGAATATGTCTGAAAACCTCTTTAATATTGGGGTGTGCGCAGTTCTCTCGGAGGCCGCTTTTGGTCCGTTTAAGAGGCTAGAGGGTACTCTGACACGCGCCACCATCACTGAAACTCGAAGTAAGGATCCGCCCGCATTGAGGCACAGGCGTCGATTGGTCGAGCGGGGTCATTTTGGAGCTCGCGATAGTTATATTAAGGTCATGAGGGTCCAATCGGTATGCTACTTCACATCCAAAGGATCGTGAATGATCGTCAATGACAGTGGCTAACTTGTTGAAAAAGTGGCTGTTGAATTTGAATTTTAATGTGCTCCTCGAAGAGTAAGCCTCGTGTTGCATGCCTACCTCACTGAGCTCATAATAGATCTGTTTGTTTAGCGATATAAAGTCTACCTCGATTCTGCATCCAAAAGTCAAACAAGCAACTTGTTTTGCCCCCGATTATCATGGTCATGTTCTGGCCCAAAGCTCTCCTCGTCCTCCTCATTCCAAGCCTTGCTCTCGCACGCAATGAGCGATGCTGCGTCGAGGGTACTCCGGGTATATGCACCACACCGTCCAACTGCCGTTCCTATGGCGGGAGCGTGGTGAACAACAAGTGTCCCGGAGGGGACGACAACAAGTGTTGTCTCGTCGGCGACTGCTCTGGTAACGACAGTCTTTGCGTTTGGGTGGGTGTCTCATGATGGCGATTTCAGTCAGATGATAACCCTGTTTGCATAGACCAATTCACCAAGCCAATGCGGCGGGGGGACTGTGGCAAATAAATGCCCTGGTCCGACTGCCTTCAGGTGCTGTACAAGCGGGGTTGGGTTCTGTTGAATCAAACAGTCCCATATGGAGTGAGAGATGCTCATTGTGACGGAACGTTTCGTTCGCAATACTCTCTTCGACCTGATTGTCTGCTATATCTCCCACTTTTGTATTCGTCGAAACTCTATTTCCTCTAGTAGCGTCTCTTGATTTGCTCTTGGTGTTCGTATACCGCGACTACGATTAAATTGTACGATTAGCCATTGGCGTAGGCTTTCTAGCTGACAGACTTCTCATACAAATAAAAAATTGGTACCCCGATGCTTGAGCCTGTCGCTGGGCCCTCTTCCCCTCAGGCTACGACCAGTGATCATCGGTCATCCCTTTCGCTCAGAAGCGTCAGCCACCGAGAAGAAGTTCCCACGGTTTCATACCATCCAAAAGCCATCCTCGTTTCTTCTCCCGTTAGATGTCAGCCAGGAGCCTCAAGTTTTACAAAGGAAGGCTTAGTCGATATTATTTTCTGCACCCACGGTCGGTTTCAGCAGTTCGAATGCGTATTCTTCCCGTGCATACCAGTGGACTTCAACCTCTACCTCCTGGGGCCTGAGAATGGGAGCGTCGATGGATCACTGTACTTTGAAATCGCCCATCGCCTCGAGAAGCTCATCCGTGACACAGGCCAGGTCTTCAACACTAAACTTGAGCAACGTGAACCTCAAAACATTTGTCGAGGAAGGTCAAAGAAATTGAACCAAGGAAAGGGAGGGCAGATTTGATGCCGCCTCAAAAACGTTCTCGCTCCACATAGCGTCCAATGTTGATGCCAATGATAGCCTTGCAAAGACTGAACTCGAGTTTTGACTTTAGCGAGATCCCGAGTAGAATACTCGCTGGCAGGCGCTCAGACCTCTGAGCGCAATGATTGTGAGCTAAAGTCTCCAGTGTTCTGAAGTCTGAGGTCAGAAACTAATGAAAGGGTCCTGTGAGTACGGGAATGCAGAGAATCAAACGAATGTCACTCGCACTTTCTGGATAATTCTCAATACATCGGTGGGCGTCTATCGTCTCGAATAATCATGGCTACGTGATATTCATGACGATTCCCACCGCCCCGAGCTGATGTCGACGGGGATTGCATCTGTATACATACTTGACTGGCCTGGTTCTTTGGACTTGTTTTACTTCTCTCAGTGAAACAGCCTCAAAGCGGTGTCTCGAGAAAAGTGTAGTCATTCATGAAGACCAAACGGGATTGAGCCATGATTGCGAGCGAAGTGGATTTGAGTAGGGAGTGTACAAGGTAATGTTACATGTTAGAATCGACCTTCAAGCAGACCGTAAGTCTAGTGGGTGGCGACAGAATTGTACATCACACACCTCTTTAATCTAAACCCAGTCTCGAGGATTCCTCACAGCCTGCATCAGTTTTCCTTCCTCCGATTTCTCATCCTCGCCCATCTCCGACATATACTCCCACCTCGCAACCTCCGGCAAACTCATCAAGATACTCTCAACTCGTGCTCCGGGTGTCATCAATCCAAACTTGGTACCCCGATCGTAGACCAGGTTGAACTCGACGTATCGCCCTCGACGGATGAGCTGCCATCTCCTCTGATGCGGCGTGTAGGGTGTTTTGGCGCGTTTTGCGACGAGGGGCGTATAGGCAGGTACAAACGCATTCCCTAGGGTCTTAACCAACCCAAAAATCTCCTCCTGCGTTTTGGCGCGGTCATCAGGAAGACGCGAGTGTTTCCCCGAGTTGAGATCATCGAAAAAGATTCCTCCGACGCCACGAGTCTCCTTGCGATGAGGAATGTAGAAGTATTCGTCACACCATTTCTTGAATGCTGGGAAGAGAGCTGGGGAGCCACCTTGCTCGCAAGCGGTTTTGTGGGTCGAGTGGAAGTGAGTTGCGTCTTCTTCGTATAGATACGAAGGGGTAAGATCTGCTCCTCCACCGAACCACCATGCTATGATCTTCGGTTCTCCCTTTTCGCCTTCTGCAGCTGGTTCTGTGACTTCAAAGTATCGATAGTTGGCATGGGCGGTAGGGGCGTGTGGGTTCCGAGGATGAATGACGAGACTGAGTCCTGCTGCAAAGAACGGTAAACCTCCAGTTGGGTTCTCAGGTAAGGGCATGGAGTTGTGATCTCCACGCATCTGCTTGACGGCTGGTGGGGGCAGAGTGCCATGTACGATGGAAATGTTCACCCCAGCCTTCTCCAACACAGTTTCCTGTTGTTTTGCTCCACCTCCCTCATCGATTGGCGCGGCAAACACACACGATTGACCTTCACCACCCTCTGGTCTGATCCACGAGTCACGTTTGAACCCAGGGCTATTCGGATCGAGCTGCTCGAGGGAGGTGACGATGTGATCTTGAAGGTAGCGGATGTACTCCTCCATTTGCTGTCGCATTGGTTTAGACTCAGCCATGGTAGTGGTAACGAGCAAAGAGTGGAACGAGGAGAAATTTCCTAGAATATTGAATTTTAAAAGAAATCATTGCACAGCTAAAATGGCACCGACTGGGCTGGGTGGTGGTCGAGATCAGAGAATTTGAGCGGCTAACCCGGGGCACACCCCGGCCATTGCCGCCCGGGCCCCGACGCCTGCCTGGATTATCTTCTTCCGGTCTACACCTGTCTGGACTTTCGAAGGATCGAAATTCACTCCTCCCCAGCGCGAGAGATGTTGTGCTTCGGGCTATATCCTATACCATTAGTTCTTATGTACCAATTATCATATCTGCTGAAAGGAAAGTACACGGCCGAGTCCTTGCAACCTCGCACCGCGGCGTACTTCAACGGTTCCCTCCCTCCCTGGTGTAGCCTCTTGTTTGTCAGTTGAAGTTCTATAATCGAGTTATGGCAATGCATGTAATCTTAGCTCTATATACGTACGATAGGCTTTTACCCTACCAACTACCTAGACACCTCCCATAGCGAAACCGTCACGCCGGTGTACCGCAAGTCGTACATGCAACGTAGCGGGAGATAGACGGTTGGTGAATAACCTCATCCAGAAGGGTATTGCTGAAAGGGGAAGAGAGGTATTGGTCTGCGCTAGCAGCAGTGGTACTGTCATCAGCCCGGAAGTCGGACACCTAAGGAGAAAATCTTAAGTAGCTCGGGCACAATTAGGATTTACCTCATAAATAGTGTAGATATGAACAATATACCTTCTTAAGTTCGTGTGCACCAAATATCTTGAGGGGAACTCACGCCGAAGTGGAGTTATGAATTTTTTAGTGGGCGGGAGTCGAAACGTGGCTTTGCCGAGAAGTCGGACACGCCACGGCAATAACCGGCAATATGCAAGACACGCACATCCACCTCAATGAATCAACAAAACTCATTGACGGATCAACCAAATTACACATTTTATGGCTTGAAACAAAGGGATTGTACAGAGATAACTATTCATGACAGTTCATC
>JANHQD010001110.1:0-23846 GCA_024721195.1 Marasmius sp. AFHP31
GTTTTTCCGTTATGTGCTAATGATAGGCTGCAAATTTACGGTGCAGTGAGTCATTATCATATAAGGTTCTGGGCCATGATAGAAGCATATGGCATCGAAATACCACTCGCGAAGTAGATTATAAATCGATCGCCAAAAGTGTCGCAGCTCTGCCGCCGTGGCTCCCTAGCTCCTCAGACGTCCCATTCGTGAAACCCTCCTGCCAAAAGATCCACAGTATCCCAGTTTTTACCGCCGTAGGGGCTCCCACGACAAGAGATCGGCAGCCCTCTCAAAGCATTGACAACAGAGGGTCGAACATCCTCGTAAAGCAGCGTTTCCAGGAGGCTGGGTCTGTTTAGACCTAAGAAACTATTGAGCACCACGAAGTGCGACTGAAGGCCCAAGAGAACTCACTTCAAGCCTTGTTGTGACTACACCGTAGTATCATACACGGGTGACCTGTTGGCCTCTTCACAGTGATCTCGGCCTCTCTCTTTACGCTCTCAACGACTCGGGGAATAGCACTGCGTCCGCGAAGCGCAAGCTATAGATCTTTCCGGCACAAGAGTACAGATCCTACCAAGCAAGGGTTGGTGGCGCGTCAGATTGTATATGTCAAGGGCTAGATAACCCACCACCGTCACATCGTCCTCATGAGGACCTTTCCCCCCGGACTCGGGCTTGCTCTAGCCCCCCTCAATGGCCGGGTTCATCGAATCATGACACCACTCTTTCATGGCGGCGATGCAGTTGACCAGTGGAATTCGGTTGCTCTGCGACAGCGAAGGTTGGACCGAAGAAGAAAGTGCCGTATTGTACTGGTTCCACGAGCGAGTTCTGACGGCACTTGACAGTTTGGATTCACATACGCCTTGAAAGACGAGTTCTGATATAAGTTGTACAGCGCCTAATCGTCGTACCCCACCGGCCACCACAAGGATATTTCGTTGGATGTGAACTCCCATCGCCTCGTCACAGGACGTTCTCGATCTCGTCCTCCGAGAATAAGGCCTAACCACGGGTGCTTCGGAAAGAACGACGACTCCTGACCTCCACACAGTTCAGCAAAACATACGCGTCAAGGAGAGATTGATCCTTTGACGGTACATAGTATCGATAATCGTTTCAAAGGAATGTGCGGGCGTAGACATCTTGGACTTGCACTGTGTAGGTCCTGGTTTGGTTGATACAGTAAGGCCCGCTGTTCATCAGCTCAGGCTTGGCTCGGGCCCCTCAAACCCGACTGTCAAAGTGGGGAGGCTGAGCGAAAGGTACGGTGCTAAGAATTACAAAAACGCACCACCTGTAGGCTGTCGCTCTGTGCCATCCTGACGTGCCCTCCGCTTGAATGCTCTGAGCTCGTCAAACCTCCTTGTACGATCCCAGATGTTGCCTCGAGCTCTCCCGTTAGCTCGGCCGTTTCGCAACGGATGAACAGTATTCCACCCTTTCAGGTTGATTTTATCCTCTGTGGATCCTGAATCGGAACGTAGGACGAGGTTCCTGCTTAGATACACTTCGAGTAGAGTATCCGAGCAATGGGATACAAGCTCAGCATGCGTGATTGATGTCGGGCTAGGGAACGGTGTGTTGAGGTAGGATGAGGTTGTCTTCAAGAGTCAAGACGTCGCGCGTCACTTCTCCAATATCCATCTTCTAGGTTGAAACACTGAAGATTGTGCGTCGAATGAGACCGATTTGCAAGAAATACGAGATTCGAGGCTTGAAGAAATTGGTTGATATGCAGAGATGGATGTCGGACAACAAGCAAGATGAGGTGCAAAGATGAGGTGGTGGAGGCCATGGATACCGCCGCGGACGCTGACAAATTCTCTTCGCTCGATGTCCGCAACATCCACCACGAAAACCTCCCTCAAACTCGTTCTCAGGCTTCATTGACGCGTCTCTCTACACTCAGTCTCCCGAACTCACTCGTTGGGAACGTCGTACATGAATTTCTCGTCAACAGCTCTCCTCTGGCTCTACCATTGTCAATATATCGTGCCGCTGTATTGCATCTAACAAAACAAAATTTATTCTCATGAATATGATAAATGAATGACAATGGGGTACTTTGAAGAACGGTATCCAAACGATTTTGCAATACCACCCGTCAGTCATCTACAACTTGAACTAGCCTGCTCCTCGAATATTCACTCCGAGTCTATCTGAGTAGATGGAATGCCCTCAAGACTCATAGTGATAATCTTGATTATCTTCAGGCGGATATTACTAACTTTCAAGGTGCGTACTATCTGTTCTGAGGATCAGGATACCAGAATAATGTCCTCTAGCAGAGGTGTTGACGCGTTCTGTCCTCACCGAACCAGTCGCGGTTCCTCCCTGCAACAAATTAGGGGACTCAGGAGTTGCTACATAAACGCGTTCCTCAACCGTCGTATCAGCAAAAGCAGAGGAAGGACTTGGTCTCGCAAGCCACTCGAACGCACAGGTGAAACCGCCTCTGGAACTCTCGGAATGCGTCTTCAAACCCAAATCATACCCCGACTCTCGAGTCTCGTGTTGTGATCGTTGCCAATGAAGAGGTCGTGGTCATTGATGAAGACGAGCACAATGAAGCGACACTCTTGTTGCAGCACAAATGAAATCTCTCGATTACCACCGTTCCAGAACGAGCCAGACTGTCTACGTTGAGATTGGAATGTTTGCAAGCGACTACTGGTACCCAACAACCCTCGAGAGAACGAGCCGTTTCACCCACTTTCGATATCTCCACTCCAGATCTACCGCTCAAGGCATCCGAACTGTCTAATGCTACTCAGTCTTGGTTGAAGAGAACACGCGTATCACTGAAAACCTTCTTTGTGAAGGCCTCGAGGACACAGTGCTCAAAGGAACCGGTGAAGAGACTCAAACCGGGACAATCAAAGTTGTCAACGTTATTCTCACAAAGCGGATCGTCAGGGAGTACCTCCAAAGCGAAGGGGAAGAGGAAGGAGCATTCTCCATCCAAAACTGTTTCCTCGCGACAAGTTTGAAAACATCGACATGCTCCTCGAAGAATCCAAACCTCACGAGAACACGGAAGACGCAGACTACCGTCTGGCACTCGAACCATCTTCCAGACGGGTCTTGCTGCCGTCTCCTTCGTCGTCACAGAAGCAGAGAGAGATGCAGGGGATGCTTGGAAGTCGCTTACGGCGCCTACACAATCCCCGCGTTGTACAGTTCATAACGAGATTGCGAAGGGCCGGAGTCTACTGTGAACAAGCCCGGGGTGAAAAAGGGGAAGAGGTTTTTTGTGCGTTCAAGGTATGTGTTTTGCATCGGGCTCTGTTTCGGGAAGACTGATGGTAGGCCTGTTGGACCTGGGTACGACAAAGGACACGCGGAGAGGTTGAGAGAGGACGTTGATCCTCAGTATAAATGCAAGTTTTTCAAATGGAGCAGCGATGTGAGGAGATGAAACAGGGTGGATGAACATGGACAACTCAGAGTCGGGTGGAAACTGACAATAGATCACTGGCATTTCTTGAATGTTGAGTAGTGTCACTCTTGTGTATCATAATGTGAATCATGTACAGGCTCATTCGTAGGGGCGTGGTCCGGGATCTGGAGGTCCCGCAGCGGCAGGAGGTCGCATGGTCTGAAACCAAAGCTCCGCCCACGACGGTCATAGGTAAGTCTCGTATCAAACCCGTTAACTCTTTGTTGGACTCTCGACTTAAGCCATAACTAACGGCGAAAAACCTGTGCCCGGGAATGAGGAGCGTGCCCCAGGGGACGTTGCGTACAGCGATATAGATAGTGCAAGCCCGTTATTTGACATACTGTAAAAAATCCAAAAAATCATAAGGTGATGAAGTCAAATTCTCAGCTACACGTTCTTGTCGGCATCCGGACCTCCTACCATCTCCTCCCCTTGTACAGCGCTACTTGTATCACCACTCCCAGTCGCGAGGTCCCCTGTCACTTTTGGCTGCTTTGAGATGCTCTCCCTTTTGTTGGTATCTCCGTCATCAAGTGGGTCCGGGCGTCGTTCGTCAAGCTCTCCGGGCTTAAGCTTCGGGGACAGTTCTGCAGCCGAATTAGGGTGACGGACATTCACCTCGTCGTGGTTTGCTTCATTGGTAATGTCTCTCGGGCTACCACCGGAGTCCCCTGCCGGTGCTTCCACTTCGACTTCCCGTTGCGATGGACGTATACCAGCAGGAGGGTCATCGGCATTTTCGTGGAATATATTTTTGAAGTGGTCTGGTGGTAGCTCTGGACGAGCCGCTCTAACCCGCTCTATGGCATTTCGCCAGTCTCCCGTTTGGCCCTGATACTTAACGTGCCACCAAGTTAGGAATTCTTCTGCCAGGTGATTATTTACGAAGGTCATCAGCTCCAGCCCTGCTGAAGACATCACCATTGGCGAAATCATTGGTTTGCCGGGACCATGAGACGGTTCAGCATCGAATTCGGGGTAGCTGTTGATATGCTCTGATAAGATTTTAACGAGTTCCGCCTTGTTCCACTCGTTTGCGTCACCCCAGCCTCTACTAAGTTTGTCCAGGTATTGGAAGTCGTTGTCAAGATCTATGGGAGATAGACTGTTCAATGTCTTCTTGAGCTTTGTAAGTGGGAGGGGGAAATGGCTAGGGATAGGTTTGAAATGGGTTTCGGGAAGGTTGTGCACACACCGTAGAATATCCACGGCCTCCATCCAATCCATGCCGCGATCCTGCGAAAACAGATATCTGAAGAGTTTCCTTTCACAGATGGTGCTATGGATTTTGGACAGGAATTCACATCCATCGGCCGATCCGACAAACGGGGAAGTGGTGGTTGCTGTGGGGAGATGGAGAACATAATCCGGCGATGACGCGATGATGTACAAAGCCAAATCCTGCATCAAACTCTCCAAGAAATAGTCTGGAACAGCTGGATCTTGGGCTATCTTCATGTATATATCCCAGAGGCCCCCACGTAAACCATCATCTGGCATTGCATCAACACTTCTGAAAGGGATGGGGAAGGGATCCAGAGAATCTCGACCACTGTCTGTCCTTTCGTCCCCACCATTCATTGACACATGGATCCAGTGGAGGAAGTGGTTGAAAAGCCGTGTTTCTCTACCTTGGGCAAGAGATTGTTTCTTGGCGACTGTTAGATGATCTTCGATGCCCCGCCAATCAAGATTAGGTCCAAGTGCTGTCTCGATGTCACCGACAGTCCACTTTCTCCCCGGGAGGAAGAACCATTGGTCAAGAACAGTGGGCATCACAAGATGCAGGGGAATAGTCGACAGAACCTTTCGGAGGTGTGGAATCATGTGTGGGCTGTCCCGGAGCTCTGCAACTAGCCAGCGGAATGCATTGAGCTCATAAAAAGGAGGCGCAAGCTTAACGTCTGCACGTCGGAGGAGTTCAAGATCGACCGACGACCAATTACTTATTGTCTGTCCGAAAGCCAAAGTCGGGATGAAACGGCCGATAAGATTCATAAGACGGTTGTAGGTAGACCAAGTGATGTAATCCCTACGCCAGAGAAACGATGCCACGCGGCGCAAATGACCAGGGAAGCGAAAGAGAAGTCTCAAGAGAAGTCTCAAGCTTCGGAACGCAACCCAGGCTTGGGGTGATTTGTAAGGGCAGATATATTCCATGGGAGGTAGTATCATGATGAAAGAACTAGGCAAAGAATCTTTGAAGGGGTATCGTTTGTCCCTGAACTCCTCTGTAACTTGTCGCACCTGTCGAATAATATCAATTGCAGGAATGATCGTGGTTCCGAAGTAGAAGACAGAAGCAAATGCAACGACAGCTGTCGCAATTGAGAATGGAACTGGATGTCGCATCCGCAACAGCTCCAGCAGCCCAGCAAGAAAGAGGAAGAGGGCGAGTTCGAGTAGCATTGGAAGAGAGGCAAGAATTGCTGGGACACGCCACTTTTCCAAACTCTGATGTCGGAGCCATCGAAGTGCAAGCGCTTCAGATGGCGTCCGTGTGTGGGTGTGACGGCGATGCTCCCGGAGCCACTGTTTGCAGAGGAGAGCGAACAGGGCATCGACGAGAGCGATGATGAGGCTCAGGAACCAAAGTACGTTGATTGCAACGTCGGATGAGGATACTGCAAACGTGTCTAGCTCAGGAACTGAGGTGCCGTTCATCTGCTGGGAGATCTGCTTCAGCAGTGCAACGGTAGTGTCTTCCGGTGCTTCTCGAAGCCACTGGTACGATTCAATGGTGAAGGCAGTGACGACTGCAGAAAAGAGACCAGCCTAACAGGTAAGAGAAGGGTTCAGTCTTCCGAAGATTCCAAAACAAAAGACACGCACGAAGACCAATAAGGTGTCGATATCTTCCTTCCATCCCCCAACAAGTCCGTCATCCAGAGAGGTAACTTCCTTCATGATGACCTCCCAAGATTTCTCTAGTGTAGGTTTTGGAGGATTCTTTCGCGCGGTTGAGCATTCATGATTCGTACTAAGCAATTGGTAAAATACTCACCGGTGCCCCCTCAGTCGCGTCTTCAATATCGTTTCCGGCGAGCTTATCGGTCTTCGCGTTGTCCTGCGGGGTCTCCTCCGCTCTCGAGCCCTGACAATTTCATGAGCAAACTCTGATCCATGGCCAACTAGGCATGGACAAATTCTTACCGTGTTCAACCTATCCTCGCCCTCGCCCCTGTCCGCGACATGGTCAGGCAAAGCTCCCTCTTTGGCGCTTGTTGGGTCCTGGGTAAAAAGTGAGTTGGATGAGGCCCAATGGAGATGAGCGTAATCGATAACTCACCAGTGCTGTATCCTTGTCTTGTACCTCTGCATCATGCATCGACTTCGTGCCAAGTTCAGGATCCCCGACCTCAGCCAAAGTTAGAATGGATACTTGACATCGAAAAACCATGCGAGTGTGTCGCTCACCTGTTTAGCTGTTCCCGAGTCCCCCTGATGCCCATCCGGATCCGTCGATTTGCCAGCGATCTCCTTCAGTTCGGGACCTGCAGGCTGCGCGACAAAGTATCAGCACGCGATACGAATGCAAGATTCAGTCAAAGCTTTCCTACCGAATCGAGATTTTCTGGCGGTGACTGGGATTCGCTCGGTATTGGACGACGTGAAGGCTAGAAACAGCGCAGAGGGCGGCGAGTCGAACTGTTAGACCAAGCTCAAGGAAATCCAAAGTTGTATGCCCACCTGAGTTCGCGAGGAAGTCGATTTTCCAGAGCTACGAGATCTTTCCCTAACTGGCGGTTTGGCTGAGGACATGGTATGAACTGAGAAAGAGCTGTTGGCAACGTGAGAGCACTGTGGATTCTAGAGCCCTCTAACCGCCCTCTGGTCCCAACGGCCATCTTGCCGCTGAGCTCATTGCTGATCTGTCCCCACACGGTCCTACACAACTCATTCGGCCTACTGAGCACACCCTTACTATGGATTCATTGATAATGACATCGGCGATAGAGAAATATTGGATGTCGTGTTTGTCGTCCACATCGAACTCTGTGTCCTCAACTCACATTTCAGCGAATCCTCCAGCGCCGATGAGCGCCCTAATTTCTCTCCAAGCTCATTCTCAAGTTATACACGTTCAAATGCGACCCAGAATCTAACGATGATGACACCCGCACGATGCCATTCCTTCCTCAATCTCTAGGATCTTTTATTCTCTAGCCCTAACGCCCTCTAGTTCTCCTTCACGCACCGTACCTCAAATAACCCAATCCAAAGCAAAATTAAACACGCTCCAATATCGTTCGCCAATAACTCACTTGGCCGAAGAGAACGTACTTCTGTCTGTGCCTCTATCACTCAACAGGCTCGAACGTCAAATTTGTTCTCATCCTCCTCCGACCCGGTATCCGTAGTTCGGGTTCAACTTAAACGATGGCAACATCATATCCAAACGTCGAGTTGCCCTCGGCGTTCTTTGTGGGGTACTCGCATGGCACTCAGAGGCATTCACTGACACGTTCGGGGTTCCTCAACCTACAAACACGGAGATCGATGCGATATCAGAAGGTTTTCAACGCGGCAAAACAGTGCACGATAAGGCGGACGACGTTCACCATTTCCTCGAGTTGCTGTATGATGGATTGTATGTTTCCTTGCTTCCCTTTTGTCACTGATGCTGACGATGCTCTCAGAGATGCTCTTAGATACTCCCTCAAGAAACGCCGAGGGTGCCTGTTTCCCTCTTCAATGAGCACACTCAGCCTTTGCGCGAAATACGTCTTACCGGCTTCACAACGCTAGGAGGTCTCTCGATAGGTCTTGATCAACTTTCCTTCGGTTGGTCTACGATTATCAACTGCTGGGACGAATGAAAAGTTGAGGTGGCGCATGAGCGCAGTGTTTTTCCACCGGGGAATACTCTGCTCACCCTGTCATCGTGATAGAACTGGTGAGGGAACTGGGGTTAATGGACCTGTTGCCGAGCACACGAGTCTTCGATCTATCGAGATACAATGATAATATATATTGCAGAATTTGTCGCGAAGTGCACCTAACCGCCAGGCGTTCAACGAAAGCATTTCAGTTACAGTGAGTTGAAGAAGGTTTGAAGATCAATACGGAAGTAAAATGCTGGCGATGGTTTTGTGAACGATGAAGTGGAGGATATCGATCGGTGACAGTACTAAAATGCTTACGCGAGTTCAGTGAGCTGAGCATGGTAGTTGATGCTGACATTGTCAAGTTAGAACCTCGATAATCAACAACAATACTACTAAGTCGCGAATAACACGACCCAATCGATGAGTATTGATACTGAGCGGCTCAGTCTGAGTCTCACACATAAATGCATAACTACCCATGGCAGGAAACTGCTCGAGCTTGCGCGGTGCATCTCTTGAACTTGAAGCAACAATTCCTATAGCAAATAGATGGCGAGCAACGTAATTTTGACTCGTACAATGATCTGGATAATTACTATGATTAGGCAGCAAATTTGAGCTTCAGCTACACGTCCTTGTCGGCGTCCGGGCCT
The DNA here is from genome assembly GCA_024721195.1 of Marasmius sp. AFHP31. Lineage (NCBI taxonomy): Eukaryota > Fungi > Basidiomycota > Agaricomycetes > Agaricales > Marasmiaceae > Marasmius > Marasmius sp. AFHP31. Next base: position 8,916 of record JANHQD010001110.1, read on the forward strand.
CCTACCATCTTCTCCACCTGAGCGCTACTTGCATTACCACTCCCAGTCGCGAGATCCCCCGTGACTTCCCTTTTCGTTGGTATCTCCGTCATCAAGCAGGCCCGGGCGTTGCTCGTCAAGCTCCCCGGATTCAGGCTGTGGTGGTGGCTCTAGTGGCTGAATTGGGACTTCGACCATTCATCTCGTTGCGGTTGACTTCTCCAGTATCGGTAACGTCTCTCAGGCTATCACCGGGGTCCCCTGACTGCGCCTCAACTTCGATTTCCTGTTACGATCGAAGTTTATCGAGAACGGGGAAATTGAGTCGTTAATGGGGGTATGTTTTTCAAGCGATCTGGGGACAATTCTGGATAATCCACTCTGACCAAACGGTGCTCGACGTCCGGGATTTTGCGAAGGCGGATGGAGACGTTGACCCCGGTGCGGGAGACGGTGGTGATGAGGTTTGAAGCCTTGTGGTATCAAACAGTGCGTAAAGTAGCGAGTTTTGTATATATCGCAACCTGGGAGGCTCTCCAGAGACTGTTGTGGAAGAACTTGTCCTCACGAGGGCCGTATCCTTGTATTCCATGTTTGTCGTGTTCGCTATGCTATCATTGCTTTCGATTGGGACCGGTTGTACGGAGGAGGGCAACAGTTTCAATAGAATCTTTGAATTGTGGCTCGGACACGCGAGCTCAGGAAAAAGTAATACAGTATTTGATTTTTGATTTCCATGCTAATCTTCCACGGCTTAAACATGACCTCGAACAAGTTTGGGAACGTATCTGGACGTGTGAATGGTCAACACGCGAATCAAATCGAGTGAAATTATAGAGTTCGACTTACGGTTCCTCCAAATACTTAACTTCCTCATCGTCCAATACCAGCCCAGAGGGAATATCCTCCTCCAAACGCCGCTAGTTCTTCAACACGAGATATAATCGCTTTGTCAGCCTCACTCTTAGTCGCGGTCGACCCGCTAGATCGAGTGGCTTCGGCAGCGTCGATGGGACGGGCAAGAATGCCAGCAGCGAGCGGCACCCAATGGATACACACTGATTCGATGTGCAGGCATTCCCCGTTCCTACAAGTCGTTGGATGTCAGTCCGCGAGAATAAACGGTCGATGGCACATACATACCTCCTCACGAGGTGACGAACAAAGAGCTCTGTTCCCTGTCACAAATTTCACCAATCCGTTTCGTTCAGCGTCGTCCGAGTGGGCAAACTACCATGCCCCCCATCAAGCGGGCACCGGTGTAACGAACTTGCACGAGATCGTACAATGCCTCTATCGTCTCTTCGGCGGGACATATGGCGGTCGTAACGGTGATTTTGAAGGAGATTGATGCAGATCGCTCGAGCGAAACGTCCACTGCGTTGAAGATAGCAGCACGAGAAATCTCCCTCTGGTTAAAGTTTGACCTAGCGACGTGGTATATGCATCCATTGCTCTGCCGAGGGATCATCGTAAGGTGAATAGAAGGCCAGGTCAAAGGGCGACGAGCACTCACCCATTCCAAGTCCAACTACGATCCAAACCGTTGCGAACATGTGGGTACTCCACTCTTTCGAAAGGTGGAGGGCTAAGACTATGTCCGGCGTAGATTCCATAGAAATGAACCCAAAGGTTCGCAGGTCAGACAATATACAGACGTCATATTTTCAACAAACCTCGAGAATATCAACATCCCCATGCAGGATAGCCTCTAATTCGTCCGACTGAGAAGTGAGGCCATTGCGGTCGAACGGTTCGGTCTCCAAGAGGTAGATGAACGTCTCTGGGGCGGAAGGAAAGTTTGACGTGTCTATGAGTGTTAAGAATCAGACTCGGATATCTGAATGGAAGGGAATCACATACCCAACCCTGAAAGCGCCTCCCTTTCGCCCGACAGTCCATTCATCTGTCGCGAATTTTGAACAGAATTGGCCTACAGAAGCTCCTTTTGCGAGCGCCGGGTTGTACATACTACCGCCTGTCAGACCGAGGAGCCCGGAGAGGTGCAAGCGTCGTAGGCATACGAAGAATCGATTGGGATATGTCAAGTACCGGTTAAGTGGATGTATGCCCAGGGAAAGGATGGAGAGGGGGTATATTCCATAGACATGTCGAGACGACACAAAGGATATCGGGGGTCCGTATACCTCCCAGCCAACCACATCCAGTCGAACTTTGAAGCCCCCTACGCCAGTGGAACCTAACTGACGTAGGGTACAACCAACGCAGCTACTTTTCCCCACTCCTTCCCTTCACAAGCCCACTGTACAGCTTGTCTACGTGAACGTTCGATGCACCTCCTTCCATGCTGGGGCGATTGTGCTCCAAAGCGCGATCTTCCTAAGCCGTTTTGGAGAAATTCCGTGTTTTCTCGAATTCAAGCAATTGACGTCGGCGATACCGGATGCACGCCAGGTTTCTGTGAGCTCTCGAAAATGCTGCGTAGAAGACTGGGGGAGATCGGTGTGGGTAGTGGGGATTGTTTAGCGAATATGTCGGATACCATTGTTCGGATCATCGATTGTACAGCTGGGTTGAGGGACCTCGAGGGTTTTCCTTGTCTGGTTCCATCCAGTGGGTGAGCACGTTCTGAGAATGCAAACAACGTTCGAAAGAGGAGAGGGAAGTTAGCTGTTGAGCCCGAAGCCGATTGGTGGTGGCAAAATACGTCTCTCCTTCATCTCCAGGTTTCTGAGTGCCTTCCAGCCTAGGCAAACAACCTGAGAATCCACTGCCCAGGATGCCAGTGTGTCTCGTATAGAGGCCGCTACAAGTTGGATGTGAATACGATAGTGGGATCCGTCAACGGTGAGAGTGAGCGAGGGTGAAGGTGGACGGCAAAGAGGCCGATATCCTCGCCGACGGTGCATCTGGCCGTCGATGGTGGAGACTGAGGAAAGTGGCGCGTGGATGGATGAGGCATGTTTTATAGGGTTTCATTCGCCGGTTCGTGTTCAAACGGAAGGAGAGCCGTGATAGACCATATCGAAGGATAATTTGAGCCCCATGACACTGGAGAATCGTGGTAGTGGGTGGAGAGGAATGGACACGGGCGCTTGCGACAGACAACTCTCACCTCGACCACCACCGTCATCCTGGTCAACTCGGACCAATCGTCGCTCACACCTCCTTGCACTTCATTTGTAACGTCATGCCTGGCCAATGGTGACCACCCCACGCTATTGGCCCGTTTCCGACCGACTATGAGGTGCTCCAGCACCCCCTCCGTCTCGTTCAACTTCCTGGTATCACGTCCTCAGAAGTATCGAACAAGAGCTCGAGAACGCCTCGAGTTAACCGAACAATATCAATGACATTTCAACCCAAGGGGACGTTGAAAACTACAGATCTCTCATCTCCCTTCAAGATGCCAAACAGCCTGACGGAACTGCAAGTCGACTTCCCTTCAACGACCTATCATCAACGTTCGCCTCACTGCTATTTTCTGCAGATGCTGCCCCAAATAGATGACAGTGACGATCACGAGCCCTGCCCACCGAATCTTCTCGACCATGGTCTGTCTCAGGCTGCACCTCCATGCTATATACGGCCCATAGGTTCGCGTCGGTCAATCTTGTCTTGGTCTTTTGTACTCAGCATGAACGCTTTTCATGGTTCATCCAGAAATTTAAAATGCCAAATGCGACATAGGTCCTGCCCAAACAAACCGTAAGTAAGCCCGTACTCCATCGTGCTCGGTAGCTCATGTTTTAATGTGTTTTTAGTTTCATCCATTGGGGTTCAAAATCGTTGATATCCGGACCTTTCCTTCAGGGTAGCGACCCATTGAAGGTATATTTGAGATGGACGATGGTGTGTATGCGCAGCCATCTTCCTAAACCGACAACGGGTGAGCTTGATCTGTGTTTCTGTTTTGCCGGAGATCTTCAGCTCATCGATTCTTACATATCAGGTGTGATGTACAGTCTCGTTCGCCAACAACCTACTTAGCTCATGGAAAGCGTACCTCCACCATGCCTCTATCACTCGACAGGCTCGAACTACCCGCTCTCATACGCCTCTGACCCGTTGTATGGAGCCCCGGTTCTACGATGGAGATATTAGATTGACCTCAGAGCATGGCTCTCAGAGTCCGCCGTGGAGCACTCGCATTGGTTTACAAATTGTACTGTATCATCGACCTGAACCAGTTCAATGTCAACTGGGCTGTAGATTCCGTTCCATTTTCATTTTGTTTCGGCTCGTTAGTGAGCCTCGCACCTTGAAGTACCGAAGGAAGGACTGCATATAGGTTGTGTTTTACTCCCGGATCGAGTGTCTAGAGAACCTTTGAGTGAAGTTCAAAGCCGAAATAACACGATACGCACGATGATATACATTGCAGACTTTGTCACAAGCATCCCTGGCCACCGAAAGCACTTTGATGATAGCTACAAGTCGTATAGTGGGCGTATCCTAGAGTTTCTTGAATAACAATCTGCCAGTCAAACTTGTGAATATTCAGAGACCCGAAGCTTCCGCAAGATTAGCACTTACTGTACGAGGTATTTCTGTTGAACATTGCCGCCGTCACCTATGAGTTTCGTCCAGCCATCGTGGGGAGAAGAGAAAGAGACGCGCTGAGTAAGCGCCCGTCGTCGAACCTCCTGAGCAAACCGTCACCATCGTCCGCAACGCCATCGACAATGTTTCTTTCATGGATCCACCGTGCACCACCCTTTCTCTCAATTTTGAGCTTTTGCTTGTATAATTGCCGATCAGCAGTAACTACCCAAAGCCAGCCGAGTCTGCACCATGCCGCTGCGAGTTCAGCTTCGAAGAGGACAGTCGGGTAGATGGAGAAACCTCCAACCAACGCGGCTACGTCGTCAAGTCATCGCTTACCACCAGCCCATCATACGACACCAAAGCTCTCAATACACCCACCATGACTGCCCCCAGCACTCTCTGATATGGCCAAATCAAATCTAACGGTCGAGTCGCTGAGACGTTGCATTCGCCAAATCTTCCCTTGTCACGGAGTCCACCAGGAATCTATCGTCGGTAGAATCTACAATCCTCTCGTGCCTTCCCATCGTATGCCTTACCGAGCGAGTTTAGGTTGTACTCGGCGACGATACTCACCACCCCCCGCAGCGACCTGGAGCCAACGTATTTCCGGACTTCCTCAGACCAAGACGGGTTCAAACTTCGGATATTCACAGATTACTTTGTCTCCACCACCGCCGGCGTCCCTCATGTTCACGTTCTCCCTAGTGCAGTCGCAGAACTTGGATAGACTCCCCGAACCACGGTGGGGTTCTCGTCTCTACTGGGTGTAGAGCACGATTCCGGATCCGTGCTTTTTTCTCCACTGGATTCAGAACCTCCAGCTGCATGGCGGAAGGAGCAAGCTTACCCATGCGTTGAAGGAGCCTCAAGGTTCGGAGATGGGGTAATGTAATGTTGTTCGGAGCGTCGGTGAAGATTGGACAGTATAGAATGTACGAATCCCCGAACACTGTCGTCGATATAGTAGGGAAATTTCATCCCGAGACGAAAGGAATGTATATCTGTGCGTGTTTTCCTCTATCGCTGCAGAGATTTGGAACTCATCACATCCGCAGGCTGGAATACGAAGCTCTCAGCGCGCGACTCCAACTATGGGACACGTATTGACTACATTCCGGTCACTCCCGGTGGCCTTGTTCCCTGGATCAAGGACGCTGATATCCCACCCCAGATTAAAGGAAGTGATCACTGTCCAGTCTACGTCGATTTTCACGACTAGATCGTTGGCGAAGACGGTGTCACCTTAAAGTTGAAGGGCCTTCTGTCGGGTGCGGGAGATACAAAGATCGATCCTCCCAGGCTAGCAACCTGGTATTGGGACGAGTACCCGGGAAAACAAAAGTTGCTGTCGAGCTTCTTCGGTGGCAAAAAGGCCGCTGCCCCTCCACTGGAACCTACAGCCGCACAAGTACCTGCCACGTCAATCATCGCCGCTCTCGAGCAAGCAGGACCATCTACGTCGACATCGCATCCTCCACAAACGACTACGCAGCCACCCCCGAGAAGACGAGCCGTTTCACCCACTTTGATCCCTCCGCTCCAGATCTACCCCTCGAGGCATCCGAACCATCGAATGTTACTTAGTCCCGGTCGAAGAGGACAAGCGTATCACCGAAACTCTCCGTGAAGACCTCCAGAAACAGTCTCGGAACGAACTGGCGAAACTCAAACCGGTGCAATCCAAACTGTCGACGTTCTTCTCATAACCCCGTTCGTTAGGGAGTACGCCCAAAGCGAAGGGGAAGGGAAAGGAGCGTGCTCTATCTAGCACCGTTCTCTCACAGTCAATCGCTACGGACGTAGGTCGCGACGAGGGTGAAGACATCCACATACTCCTCGAAGAATCTGAACCTCACGATCGGAGCACGGGGGATGCAGACTACCGTCCGGCACTCGATTTGTCCTCCAGTCAGGTCTCGCTTCCGTCTCCTCCGTCGTCACAGAAGCAAAAAGAAGCAGGGGATGCCTGGAAGTCGCTCATGGCACCTATACAACCCCTGTATTGTACAGTTCATAACGAGATTGCGAAGGAGTTTACTGTGAACAAGCCCGGAGTGAACACGGGGAAGAGATTCTTTGTGTGCTCAGGGTATGTGTACCGCATTGCGCTCTGTTTCGGGAAGACTGACTGACTGTGCTCCGTAGGCCTGTTGGACCTGGGTATGATAAAGGACCCGCGGAGAGGCTGAGAGAGGATGTTGATCCTCAGTATAAATGCAATTCCTTCAAATGGAGTAGTGATGTGAGGAGGGAGATGAGGCAAGGCTGGTGAGCGCGAGTGACTCGGAGCAGGCTTGCAGTGGACCGTTTCTTGGATGTTGAGTAGTGTTTCTCCTGTGTATCATACTGTGAATTATGTGCAGATTCATCCGTTTGGGCGTGGTCTGGAAACTGGAGGTCCCGCAGCGGCAGGAGGTCAGCGTGGCATAACAACCAAAGCTCCGCCCACGACGGTCATAGGCAAGGCTCGTGTCAGACTCGTACTCGACTTGAGCCATAATGCATAACTACTTATGGCGGAGAACCTGTGCCCGGGAATGAGGGGCATGCCCCAGGGGACGTTGCGTACGGCGATATAGATAGTATACATTGTGAATTTAGCCTGTTATTTGACATACTATAGAAAATCCAAAAAACTATAAGACAGCAAATTCGAGCTCTCAGCTACACGTTCTTGTCGGCGTCCGGACCTCCTACCATCTCCTCCCCTTGTACAGCGCTACTTGCATCAGCACTCCCAGTCGCGAGATCCCCTGTCACTATTGGCTGCATTGGGATACTCCCCTTTTCGTTGGTATCTCCGTCATCAAGTGGGTTCGGGCGTCGTTCGTCAAGCTCTCCGGGTTCAAGCTTCGGGGACAGTTCTGCAGCCGAATTAGGGTGACGGACATTCACCTCGTCGCGGTTTGCTTCATGGGTAATGTCTTTCGGGCTACCACCGGAGTCCCCTGCTGGTGCTTCCACTTCGACTTCCTGTTGCGATGGACTTTCACCAGCAGGAGGGTCATCGATAGATTCGTAGAATATATTTTTGAAGCAATCTGGTGGTAGCTCTGGACAAGCTGCTCTAATCCGGTCTATGGCATCGCGCCAGCCAGTTTGACCCTCTTCCTTAAGGTACCACCAAGATAGGAATTCTTCTGCCAGACGATTATTTACGAAGGTCATCAGCTCCAGCCCTGCTGAAGACATCACCATCGGGGAAATCTTTGGTGTGCCGGGACAATGGGACGGTTCAGCATCGGATTCGGGGTAGCTGTTGATATGCTCTGATAGAATTCTAGCAAGGCCCATCCGCATCTCTTCGTCTGCATTACCCCAACCTCTCCGAAACTCATCCAGGTATTGGAAGTCGTTGCCAGGATCTGTGGGAGATAGACTATTGAACGTCTTTCTGAGTTTCGTAAGGGGGAGGGGGAAATGGCCAGGAATAGGTTTGAAATGGGTTTCGGGAGTGGCGGGTACAGACCGACCGGATCCGTACCTGAGTTTTCGAGAGAAGCAACGGGATCAGGTGATCCATCGCTTCTCTCATCTCGACCACGACGTACGAGTTAGTCGTCGTGCTCATCACCTCGTGTAACCTCGGTATATCCTTCAAAAATTCGACATCCCTTCGGAGAGAAGCTTTCCTTTTGCATCACACTCTCGTTTACTCTCATTCTCTACCTCGATTACTTCTACGCGTACCGCATATACCTGGCAATGGCGACGCCCAATGCTTCGAACCCTCTGACCATCACCTTGAAGCCTGGGGCCATGGTGAAGAGGTCAGCTCATCCTCGGTCGGCTCACGCCAACAACCGCTTCGCGTCCACCGCTGAACCTGAGGCCCCCGCCCGAGGGAACAAGGGCAAGGGGAAGCAACCTCAGAAAACCGCTGCGGCCTCTTCGTCGAAGAGGCGGCTAACTCCACCTCTCGAGTCTAGGAGTCAGACCCAGGACGATGAGGAGGAGGGCGAGTATGACGAGGAGGCCGACTCTGGGGGGTGGTCTGACAATGACCACCGTGGCGACGTGGATGGGGCGGATGATGGTGCTGGTGTGGTGGGCGCCGGCGACAGTGAGGGCGAGATCGACGTCACGGACCTGTACCGTGACAGAGACCACCCAGAGCCCGATTCGGGGCGCATACAGTCACCTCGCCGCACAGTGGACCCGCCGGAGGGCCTGCCACCCTCTCCTACGTACGTGGAGCAGTCTCGCCCTCGTAGGAAGGAGAAGTCCAGGTCGGACAATCGTTTCACGGATGATTCCCGTCGTGGGAAGACTTCGTCTCGTCGTGAAGGTGAGCCATCGGGCCATCTCCTCTTCGTTTCTGCGAGCTCATGTGTGTTGGGCATCCATTGCAGATAGGGACAGAGCCAGATCGGCCTCCCCCGTGCGAAATCGTGGTCAGCCTCGCCGTCGAGAGCGCTCACCGGGTTCGTACACTCACCCCGCTGTTGAGGGGTTGTCTCGCGTGCTGACATCTTCGTTTTCAGCTCCTGGGCGTGTGGGTCGCGAAGATCGTTGTGACCGCTCCCAGGAGGGTCGTCATACTCCTTCGGGCGAGCAGGTCAAGCGAGATCGCGCTTCGAAGAACCCGCGACAGAAAGGGGAGGGGGATCAGTCTGGTGGGTCGGAGTGCGACGCTCTCCCCAGGGGGAGGGATCGCAAGCGACGCCGTCAGGAGTCCTCGTCGGGCAACAGCTCCTCTTCAGAGTCAGACGTGGCCTCCAGATCTCGCTCACGTTCCTCCACTCGTTCTCGCTCTCGCTCCCGCTCCCGCTCGAGGGGTCCCTCCAGGAGAGAGGCGGCTTACGTCCCGATGAACCCAGAGGAAGGGTCGGGTGTAGCACCGTCGGACGCTGCATGTCACCTTCCATATGAGATCATTGAGAATCTGGCAACTGGTTGGAAGCTGCCCATGTCTCTGGGATGGTTCGCCCCAGATCATGCGTCCTCCCCGATCAGGGAGGACCCCGTGTCGAAGAAGAAGGCTCTAGACGGGATTCCCAACTCCAGGATCACGAAGGGGGACTTCTATGACATTGCACGACAGATGCCGTGGGCTATCCGCGAGTTCTACGTGATCCCGGGGAAGAAGCGGCCCTGCTCGACATCGAGAGCCATCGCGCGCATGTTCAGACGCTTGTTCAAGATGGTGGTGAAGATGACGGACTTTCACCGTATCTTCCCCTCTTATCTGGCGTACACCTCGCGGGTTATCACGCAGTGGATGAACAGGAGGAGTCGGCAGAACGTCCGGATTGACAAGTGGGACGTCAACACGTGGAACGCTATCCGTGAGGAGGAGCGCGACTCGAAGAGCTCAGCTGGCGCCTCCCAGCACAGGTCTCAACAACAGCGACGTGGGTCCTTTCGTGCGGACGGTGCCGCACCGTCTTCGTCCTCCTTTCAGAAGAAGAAAGGTATCTGCTGGAGAGGGGGGGCGAAGTGCAAGCACGAACTCGGGAAGCATCCCGAGTCCTCCAGCGACTGGCTCAAGCGGGACCCAGCCTCACATGAGTGGCTCGACAAGGATGGTCACGCGTACTGCGTGTACTTCAACACCAAGGGTTGCGCCAAACCCGCCTGCAAATTCCGACACGCTTGTGGGATTTGCGGGAGCCCTGACCACGACTCGCAGGGACACCGATGAGGTGTTCCCCGTAGTCACCCGCTTTGACGCCGATGGCTGGGAGCGGGTGCTGGTGGAGGCGGGGTTGGCGGAGGAGTTCGGGGACCTCCCTGTGGGCCTGCGGGAGGGTTTCCTGATCGGTGTGGAAGGGTATCGGGTGGACAGGACATTCTCGCCACCGAACCATTTCAAAACCGAGGAGGAGGCGAAGGTCATTCGGGCGAAGTTTGAGGAGGAGATCCGGCTGGGCCGGTTGTCACAAGCGTACGACCCAGTAGAACTGGAGTCTCTTATCGGGCCTTTTAGGACGGCCCCCATGGCGGTGCTCGAGCAACGTCCTGGGAAGTTCCGCATAGTCATCAACCATTCATATCCACGCGCAACCAACATTCCTACACCTTTGGCGACACCTTTTCCCACCCCTTCGAATCCCACACCTATTGATCCCTCGTCGATTTCGGTCAACAGTCTGATTGACTCGGATAGATACCCCTGCCAGTGGGGTACATTTTCGGAATGTTACCTTCTCGTGGCGGATGCGAAGCCCGGGGCGCAGGCGGCGGTTTTCGACGTGGATGCAGCGTTTCGAAACGTGCCTCTACATCCTTCGGTGCGACCGTTCGTAGCGCTCTCGTTGGACGGTAAGATTCACCTGGACCAAGCCTTGAACTTCGGAGAGGCGTCTGCTCCTGGGATCTGGGGACGTCTGGCCGATGCCATGGTCAAAATCCTGAAATTTTTCGGGGTGGAGGCCGTGATCAAGTGGGTGGATGACTTCATCGCATTTCGCTACCCAACAGGCACAGACGCCAACGGCAACTTCACCTACGCCTACGACGCGGATCTCATATGGGAGATTGCCAGGTGGCTAGGATGGCCGTGGGCTCTGGCGAAGTTTGTGCCATTTGCCTTCACCTTCCTGTACATAGGCTTCCTTTGGTCCCTTGTCGACAAGACTGTCCAACTACCACAGGCGAAGAAGGAGAAGTACAAGGCGAAGTTGGAACCTTGGGTTCAAGGCGAACCGCAGACGAAAGCGGCGACGGAATCTCTCATCGGGACACTGAACCATGTGACTTTGGTCGTCCCAGAGGGACGTTCGTACCTCGTCAACCTATACAAGTTCCGGGCTGGTTTCCACTCATCCTCAACCTTCGTCAGACATCGCGTCTCCCCTGCACTGCGAGACGACTTGGCATGGTGGGACAACAAGCTCTCACAGGACTTCGTCGGAATTCCCATCACGAGACCCCCCCCACCATGCGAGGAAACCACTGTTTACGTCGACGCCTCGACAACCTGGGGTATCGCGCTGATCCTCAACGGGAGGTGGTTAGCGTGGCAACTCGCAGACGGATGGAAGTCAGAGGGTAGAGACATCGGGTGGGCAGAAATGGTTGCCGTCGATCTAGCAGTCAGAACGCTGATCTCGTTGGGATTGGCGGGACGACACATCGTCATTCACTCTGACAATCAGGGTGTGATAGGGGCGCTGGACTCGGGTCGGTCAAGAGGCACCCAACAGAACCTCGTACTGCGGAAGATCGTCGGTCTCTTCCAGGACGCAAAAATATGGGTGTCGTTGCGATATGTGAACACGAAGGAGAACCCAGCCGATTCCCCCTCTAGGGGTAACTTCCCACCGAAATCAAAACTACACGCACACCCACCAGCGTTACCTCCATATCTCCGTTCATTCGTGTATCCTTCGGTTTCGTATCATGACCACAGACTGGTCTAACCTACCTTAATCACCCGATATTGGGGTCACGTATCAGTTATTCACGTATCGTTTATTTCTATTCATACTCTTTACCTCGGAGCAACCCTGTATCAACTCCTTAATAATCGGTGTAACCTGTAACCATCTGTATCGTGCAAGCAACTGTGTATTGTTTACTCAACATAGCGGCTGGAGCGGGACGAGTTGGTCTACCTGACAGGCAGAGTCACAGTCAGGTGGCCAAGGGTCACGAGAGTGACCAAGACGATGCTCACGCCACAAGGGGGGCAGGCTCTCTTGAGGTGTAACTACATTCACGAATTCCTCTATCGCTCATCTCCCTACTCACTTCTGCGGATCACACACATACCTACTGCATCTCCACTCTACCATGGCGCGCTCAAAGTTCATCACAAAACAGAGAACATCGAGCTCAATCTCTTCAACGACGTCGCAATCGGACTACTCATCTTCAGCACGCCGAAATATAATCCCCGAGATGGAAAAACTGAGCTCTCTGTCAGATCGAGCCAGGAAGGTCATGAACAGGGCCATGTCGGACGACAAGCAAAGACGGCTGAGGGGGGTTAAGGAGCGGATGTTCGAATGGGCAGACTCCAATGGCTACCGAGACGAACTGCTACGACCACCTTCCGAACCATTTTTATGCAACTACGTGTCGGCAACAATGGCGGGGAAGATCTCGGAGGGGACAGCGAGGAAACATATGCGCCTTCTGAAACACTACTACGAGTCGAAAGGCTACGAATGGCAAGGGAGAACCTTACTCAGAGACGCGCTGATGGGAACGAAGGAGATGCGACCGAGATCGTCTTTCAAACCAGAACGTCTGCCAGTCACGAAAGAGAGATTGGATATCATGGAACGGGAGCTGGACTTGGGAGACGATGAACGCGTAGCCGGGGATCGAAAAGACATTGCCATCCAGGCATGTATCACTACGGCCTTCTACACCCAGACCAGACTCGGGGAAATCCTACCTACAAACTCTCTGCCATCTGCTTACAACCATCGGGCCCAACCAGTCGCGGGAGACTTGAAGTTAATCAGTTCTGGGAATCGAGACGCATACACGCTATTCCTACCAAGCACGAAGACTAGGATTTACCGAGGGGACACAGTCTTGATACCAGGACAGTCAGACCAAACGGATCCAGTAACGGCGATGTACAGGCACGTAGTGGCGAACAAACTTTCTCCGGGTACACCTCTCTTCTCTTACCTCGACAAATCAGGTAGAAGGGTAGTTCTGACGAAGAAGACCGTAATGAAACGTTGCAACAAAATCTGGGTCGCAGCGGGACTGGAACCGTTAACAGGACACTCGTTCCGAATCGGAGGGACAACTCACTACCTAGGCGCGAACATTAGCCCGTACATCGTAAAGTCTGCAGGACGTTGGAGATCGGACGCATTCGAGAGATACTGGAGACACGTACACAAGATTGCAGCCCTCCATCTCATTGGGGTCAACACGAAGGGTTGGCTAGTCGATTCGAGCCCGAGGAACCTCCTGAATGTGGGAGGCCTAGATGTCGGCTCGTTGAAGAATTGAGGTTCCCAGCTTCTTGAGAGGTGGGAGTCGTTTCGGGTGATGAATGGTCAGCCCTCAGACGCGCTGGTCTCTGTCTAGTTGGGTTTGTCTGTCCTTCCCTTGCACCACCCGTTGGACCGGACTCGAAGAGTACGGACCACGACGTTCCCCACCTCCTGCTTAGAGTTCTATGATATACTTTCTTCTTCGCATGGTCAATTGTCTCGAGTATAGTTACTCATTGATTTGTATCGTTCCAACATTCTTATACATTCATTGTAGCACCTATACATCAATACATCGTAACAATATTCTATCCAACTGACCAGCTTGGATCGAAAAGGTTGTGCACACGCCGTAGAATATCCACGGCCTCCATCCATTCCATGCCGTCCGCGTCATCCCCCAACGACCATTCGACGGTTTTGAATAGATTCCTTTCAAAGATGGTGCTATGGATTTTAGACAGGAATTCACGTCCCTCGGCCGATCCGACAAACGGGGAAGTGGTGGTTGCTGTGGGGAGATGGAGAGCATAATCCGGCGATGACGCGATGATGTAAGGGGCCAAATCCTCCATCAAACTCTCCAAGAAATAGTCTGGAACAGCTGGATCCTGGGCTATCTTCATGTATATATCCCAGAGGCCCTCACGTGTATCATCTGGCATTGCATCAACGCTTCTGAAAGGAATGAAGAGATCCGGAGAATCTCGACCACCGTCCATCCTTTTGTCCCCACCATTCATTGACACATGGATCCAATGGAGGAAGTGGTTGAAAAGCCGTGTTTCTCTACCTAGGATAAGAAATCTGTCTTTCGCAATTGTTTTATGACTGTCGACGCCCCGCCAAGTAAGATTAGGTGCAAGCGCTGCCTCAACGTCACCAACAGTCCACTTTCTCTCTGGGAGGAAGAACCATTGGTTAAGGACAACGGGCATCACAAGATGCAGGGGAATGGTCGACAGAACCTTTCGAAGATGTGGAATCATGTGTGGGCTGTCCCGGAGCTCTGCAACCAGCCAGTGGAATGCATTGAGCTCATAAAAAGGAGGCGCAAGCTTGACGTCTGCACGTCGGAGGAGTTCAAGATCAACCGACGACCAATTACTTATTATCTGTCCGAAAGCCCAAGTTGGCATGAAACCGTCGATAAAATTCGTAAGACGGCCGTAGGTAGACCAAGTGATGTAATCCCTACGCCGGAGAAACGATGCCACGCGGTGCAAATGACCAAGGAAGCGAAAGAGAAGTCTCGAGGGAAGTCTCAAACTTCGGAACGCAACCCAGGCTTGGGGTGATTTGTAAGGGCATATATATTCCATGGGAGGTAGTATCATGATGAAAGAACTAGGCAAATGATTTTTGAAGAAGTATCGTTTGTCCCTGAACTCCTCTGTAACTTGTCGCACCTGTCGAATAATATCAATCGCAGGAATGATGGTGGTTCCGAAGTAGAAGACAGAAGCAAATGCAACGACAGCTGTCGCAATTGAGAATGGAACTGGATGTCGCATCCGCAACAGCTCCAGCAGCC
>JANHQD010001111.1:0-20452 GCA_024721195.1 Marasmius sp. AFHP31
TCTCGTTACGCAGACCACCCTGCCGCTGAGTTCATGTACTTCTCTTGGGAGTTCGTTATTCGCGCTGGACCGGACAGTGGTTACAGGGTTAGTGCAAAACGCCCACCATCCGAAGTAAAGACTAACAGATTACATGTCCTTTCAGAGCGTGGAGCAGACCTTGTCCATCTACCCCGAGGCTAAAAAGTACCGTGAATGGGTGAAAACTAGTCCGCTCGTGAAGAACTTGGTGGAGAAGTCGAAGGCGGAAGCCGCCGCGAAGAAGTCAGCCTGAAGTATGATCTATAAAGATCAAACGTTCACGACATTCCATGCAAGTCTAATCAACGAATAATGTCACGTACCTGCGGAAATTCACAAATTAATAGTAATGCATCGTTTAGGACAGGAGTTCATAGCACAATAAAGACAACTCTTTCAACTTTCGAGCTCGCAGTGGAGGACTGAGATGAAGTTGTTGATTAAGGTTATGGTTTAACGATAGGACTACACTAGTCGCTCATGACGTCAATACTAAATCCTTCCATTAATCCATCATGTCCTCAAGTACTGGTGCAACCGCAAAAGTAAGCCTGCCAACCGTCAATGGATCGTAAATCCATAGCATCTGATGAAACAAAAGGACGGAGCCTGGAAATCGAAAGAACAAGGAGATGAAGCACGATATGCGAATGAAAAGGTAAGTGTAGCGCGGCGTTGGCGACTAAGCGAACGTTCAACAATCTTCTCGCTGTTCTACCGTTCTAGGAGCAAGCCCAGCTTGCTGCCTTGCGCGATCAACTTGCGGAGAAGAAGAAAGAGGCTGAGGTAGAAGCGGTGAAGGATAGAAACTTTGAAGGTGGCTTTGGTGGCCAAGAAGATTTGGAGGATCGGTATGCGACGACGAGTGGGGAGCATTGAGTTGAAACAATATTGGCCAACTTCGACATCCAACTTTCGATCTAGGATTGTACTGAAACCGCTAAACCTGTACTACTCACGCCAAGAATACATCTTTTACTCATCGCGAGTGGGCTTCAGACCGGCCAACTTAAGCAAGACCGGTGCTTATTTGTGGCTACCTCATGCAAGTCTGCCGTCGTAGATGCCAATCACTCTCGAATCGGATCTCTAGGATATGGCAATACCGCCCCCAAGCGTTCGAAGGTACTAACTATCGCGGGGGATGAGTGGAACTTTCGTTTGAATCATACCAAACCTTGGTGCCTTTGCTCGGGGCTCGGTCTTTCTGATCGTAGAGCAGCAACCCTATCGCCGGTATGCTGCAATATTCTTTGGAGGGTACTCACCCGTTTTGGAGGAGAAAAGACGAGGTCCGCGCTCAAAGGAAGAACCTCCCACGACGCCAGCAATCGGGCTGCTGCCAACCGTAACGTGAGCGCTCTTCGGCACTCCGTGCTCAGCGCCCTGGCACTCTAATTCTATTCGAGGAAACATCTCAAAGGTTCTTGCTGAAGGTGGCCTTAAGTCAAACATTGACAGATTTGACAAGCTTCTGACAGACGTGTAGTACACCGTGTAGGTCCCAAGCCACTTGACCAATTTCCCGCCTCCCGCCACCCTGGAATTCCCTTTGTATCTGAGCTGAGGGCTGGAAGCCGCAAGTTCTCGAATGATACGACTGTTCTAAACGACTTCCAAACTATGGGTCCTTTCTCTTATCAGGTTGTGATCGAGTTCGAGTTGCAATACTGGGTCGAGCTCTCAGCTGAGTCCCAGGTCCCACTTCGCCCTTATCATACGTCCCGAGTGTAACGTTACCTTTAGCAACGACCTTTCTACCGCGCCAAGCCGTATAAAGCTGTTGAACTCAGTAGAAATCTCGCGGTACGGGACATGCATGGGTGCGTGGTTTGTAAACATTCATCACAATGACTGCGAAGTCTTGGTCTGCTCGAGAGGTGTAACGTGATTCTAGTCGTCCGGAGCTCGAGGACGGTGGCTGGAAATGGTTGTTGAGGACATGATATCGGCGAGCACGCCTGTAGCCCAGCTTTTGGTACCCACACTCGACCCTCAACCTTTAGCTCAGGTAGAGGGGATCTCAAAACGCTAGAATAGGACTGCTTGAGCAGTTATCGAATGAAGCTTACCTATACGTGAACACGGCGATTGAAGAGATTCCAAGAGGATACCAGAAGACCAAGGCTTTGTAAGGGACAATTTAATACATCCCCACTTCTGGGCGGAGATTAAGACTGGTCAGCAGCCTCGCCACCGTGTTTTCGAACGAGCGTGGCGAGCTATTTTGTTTGAAAACTCCTATAGCAGCTCGAAGATGCCAGGAGAAGACCGCGGGCAATAAGCTTGGAAAAGTATTTGACCGGGCGAACTAGCAAGGCAGAGAACTGCACTGGGCGGAGGTTGACCTTGGCTTGAACGAAACATGAATATTGAACAAGATCGAGTAAGATATCTCAGTTGCCTTGTCCCACGACGAGAGGGCGTGGCCATTCAAACAGGTACCGCGACACAGTGGATGGGAGGAGACCGGAAGATAAGTTTGAAGGAGATTCTGAACTACCAGAAATAGCCACTGTGACAAACATCAACGGCGTTGCGTCCCCGGAGATGTGGTTGCTGGTCAGTGGTGGGGGCCGCTTGGGAGAAGTTTAAGGAGGTCGGCTCCGCCTATGGCGGATAACTTTCACCGACAACGGATTGGATTGAGGTCGCACCTTGGGTCTTGTTGCCACGGTGTTTACTAATGTTCGACAGGCTATCTAGCATCGACCCGTATATCAGAGTGCCTCTTCAACGAATGCCTTCAGGCAGCCTGCAAGGGTCGATAAGGCGGCCAAGCCTCCCCTATCCAATGCCCGTCCCATTGAATGTCAGATCGACGTCGACTAAAATGCACAGCCCACCGACAAACACAAATTGAGCGCCGGACGGGCTCAAATGAGGGGCTCGTTCTGAACCGAACCAAACCAGGTCTTCCCGTCCAAAATTGATGATTTTGGAGAGAGAAGCTTTTTCAAGCATAGTAAGGCGCCAGAACCCAGAATAAGCTTTTGAAGTCAGGTGTCGATGGTCCAGGTAAGAATAATGTTGGATGTTACGTTGATTGATGAGAGTTCGAGGGTAACCTGGTCACTAGCCAGTGGCAGTGAGCTTGGCCTGTACAATTGGGCGCTTCAGGACTGGCTTGGTTGACCGTTGCCGTTGTTGGGGCGGGCTCGGCACTTGACCTCGCCGTTTCTTTTTCTTTTACCACCATCTCCTTTCTGTAGGGCTCTCTGCGGTGTGCTCAACTCCTTAAATCATCGCAGCTCTCCCTCATTTTCTCGACTCTTTAAAGCCATGGCTCATCAGTCAAGGCCATCCGACAATGTCGCCTATGACCCCCTTCCTTTAGAGCATCCACCCTCTCCAGGACCAGGTATCGGATCGTTCAATAGCCCTCACTCTCGCACACCAGAGCTTCCTGAAACCGACATGGGTCTCCCAGAGGGTGCTGCGCAGCCTCGTTTCCTTGGCCAGGCTTTATACTCAGAGGGGGGCGGCCACAGTATGCGAGACTCCTTTGCTTCCTCACACCACACTTCGCAATCAGAGTACACCTCCTCAGTATACGCTTTGAACGACACTCGAGATCCCCGTTCTCTATCCAACTACGACGGCCAGTATCGTGACGATCCCAACGATCCGAGTGGTGAAGGAGGCATGTCAATGGCTGCAATGGGGCGTAGTAGAGCATTGGAAGAGAAGCGTGCTGCCTATGCTTCGCCGAAGTCCAAGCGGAAGGTCATGATCATCGCTGGTATCGCCGCTCTTGTCCTTCTTCTTCTCGCCATCGTCATTCCTATTTATTTTGCTGTCGTTCGACCGAATAGCAAGAACGCCGAATCCGGGAACTCTTCTGGCGATAATGGCGGTAACGGTGGAAATGGAAATGGAAATGGTGATCACGGAAAAGATAAAGGCACTCTGGCTGCTGTCACAGGAGGAGATGGTACCGAAGTCGTTCTGGAGGACGGGAAGAAGATGAAGTACACCAACACATTTGGAGGCCACTGGTACTACGATGCCAACGATCCCTTCAACAATGGAGCTCGCGCGCAGTCTTGGACACCTGCTCTCAACGAAACTTTTGATCACAATACTAACAGAGTCAGGGGGTGCGTCTGATTTTTTTCTCTCACCTGTGGCTTAAAGTTTATCTTACGTATCATTCCTAATTTCCGCAGGGTTAATCTGGGTGGTTGGTTTACGATAGAACCTGTATGTCACTCCTCATTTCCGTCGCATGTTTGCCGAGACTGACCCTATTCTGGCAGTTCATGCAAGTTTCGCTTATATGTTCATGTCTTCGTCGTACTCATCGTTGGATCCGCCCGAAACAGTGTTCCTGCTCTTTTCGAAAAATACCACAATACGACCAACCCACCTGTTGATGAGTGGACGCTTCATACTGTCATGGCAGCTGACACGAACGGCGGCGGTATCAATCAAATAGAAGAGCATTATAAGACGTTCATTGTGGGTTTGTTTCACTGGAAATGTGACAACATCGCTGACATTCATTTGTCCAAATCAGACTGAAGAGGATTTCATGATGATTGCTGGGGCTGGGCTCAACTACATTCGCCTACCAATGTCTTTCTGGATGATTGAAACATGGCCCGGCGAACCCTACCTTGCGAAGGTCGGCTGGAAGTACTTCGTCAAGGCTCTCGGATGGGCTCGCAAGTATGGTCTTCGTGTCAACCTCGACTTTCACGCCGTCCCCGGTAGTCAAAACGGATGGAACCATTCCGGCAGACTGGGAGAGATCAACATGCTGCGTGGACCCATGGGCTACGCTAACGCTCAGCGTACCCTCGATTACATTCGTATCCTTGCAGAGTTCGTTGGCCAACCCCAGTACCGCGACGTCGTCACTATGTTCGGTGTCATCAACGAACCACGAGGAGTCTTCATGGGCCAAGACGTTGTTTCCGGCTTGTGAGTGCACACAATAATCTCAACGACACGTGTCAAGTCTGACCATTGTCGTTACACAGTTATGCTGAGGCTTATCGAATCATACGAGAGGCTACCGGCGGTCCTGGGCAGGGTCCATGGATATCGTTCCACGACGCTTTCTTCTCTCGCCAGGACTGGAAGGGATTCATCCCCAATGCTGATCGTATCACCTTGGACTCTCACCCGTACATCGCTTTCGGTGGTCAATCCACTGATGGCTGGGGTTCACGAACTGGCCCGCCATGTGGTTGGGGCAAGGATGTCAACCAGTCGATGTCCGACTTTGGTTTGAGCATCAACGGCGAATACAGTAACGCCATCAACGATTGTGGCCTTTGGGTGAATGGTGTCGATCAGGGCGTTCGGTACGAGGGTACCTTCGTCTTCGAGTCGTTCCCTCGTGTTGGGGATTGCTCGCAGTGGACAGATTGGACCAAGTTCACTGACCAAACTAAGTCTGAGATCAAGAACTTCGCCATGGCTAGTATGGATGGACTCTATGTAGGTGTTCTTCGGGTCGTCAGGAGAATGTGCAGCTGACCGTTCTTGTCTCCTTTTAGAACTACTTCTTCTGGACTTGGAAGATTGGTGACTCGCTTGCCTCTGGTAGAGTTGAATCCCCCGCGTGGTCGTATAGACTCGGTCTCGAACAAGGATGGATGCCCAAGGACTCCCGCGAGGCCGATGGCTTCTGTCAAAACACCTCACCTTTCACTGGCACCATCACCAACGGAAATGGTCAGGTCAACCTCGATCAATACGCATGGCCGCCTGCTTCGATCTTAGAGGGCGGTCCCGTCTCCAACCTGCCTAGGTACACTTCGACTGGTGCTATCCCCACGCTCTCAGGTGGCACCTTATCTGTCTCGGGTTCGAAGCCCACGAAGACGGTCGATGCTGGTAATGGATGGAACAATCCAAGCGATACAGCTGGAGCCATGACTATGATTTCTGGTTGCAGCTACTTGAACCCTTGGGTTGGTACGGGCGGTACGGTGCCAACGCCTTGGTGTGCTTCCGCGAGGCGAAGGGAACCAGCTCTGGAGCTGAGTGAGCCCACACCCACACCCCCTCCCTCATAAATCGCTTTCTCGTCACCGTCCCATGTTCTAATGCCCAGCCTTCTTTATCTTGGACAATCATCGCCTGTCACTTGCAACCTCTAATGCTTTTGTTCAGGAGCTTTCAAACTTCTTGTATTCCGCTATAGCTGTACTTTCGGTTGGACTTGAATTGGTACGGTGATACGTACAATACTTGCATCGTTCTGCATACAATTTCTTTATGCACACTCATGGACTGGACTCTCTCCCTCACTATCTTAGCACACCACACGGTCCTTATATTGAACAGACACTCTTTTCGCGCAGTTCTCCGTCGTATTTATCTCTTGTTTTTTCCTTGTCGATGAGTATCCTATTTGCGTCTGGCGTAGAACGGCTATTTGTGCCTACACCGGCTACTCTATATTACATAGCGTAGAAACGAATGTTATTTTCGGATTCTGTGGGTTATTTCTGCGTTGTCCCGAGCTTTTTCTGTC
This sequence comes from Marasmius sp. AFHP31, assembly GCA_024721195.1. Taxonomy (NCBI): domain Eukaryota; kingdom Fungi; phylum Basidiomycota; class Agaricomycetes; order Agaricales; family Marasmiaceae; genus Marasmius; species Marasmius sp. AFHP31. The sequence goes on from JANHQD010001111.1 coordinate 6,512, forward strand.
CAAACTGCGCCGTGCGAGACGCATTTTTATCTGAGGACTACTAAAAATACACCGGTACACAGTATGATACACATAGATACGCCTGTGGATTCGTCAAACGAACTAACACAGGTTATTTCCAAAAACCCGTTACTGCGTTTGATTTGAGTTGAACCCGGAGTTCTGCTGTTGACCGGCTTGTTGTGGGTTCTGCGGCTGTTGGTGTTGCTGCTGCGGATGATGTTGTTGCTGAGCCTGTTGTTGTTGATGTTGCTGAGCCTGCTGAGCTTGATGCTGATACTGAACGACCAAGCATCAGTGGTCGTGATCCCCTCAACAGAAGAATTATAAAGACATACCATCTGCATCATCAACATCTGTACCTGTTCTGGCGAGTAATTCCCCATGTTGGGGGGTAGGTAGTATTGTATACTTGGCCGTGGGAGCCCGACCACACCTACCTGGCCGTTCTGCTGCGTTGGCTGCAAAGGTTGAGTTTGCGGCTGAGCGGGGGAGTTGACAGAAACGGGAGTGGCGGAGGTTCGTGAAGGCGGTGGTGAAGTATGAGCAGGTGAAGAAGTCGCATCCCGAGATGCATTAGCTATAGCTGCGTATGCAGCCGGTAAATGAGCAGCCTGGGCTCCAGTGGATGTACCATTGGCGTTGGGGGGAGCATTTGAAACTGACGCTCCGGTGCCATTGGCCGCCTGAGCGGCTGCCGCGGCGGCGGCGTTGTGCACTTGAGCGTTGTGTACTTGAGCCAACGCTGCTGCGAGTGCTTGTTGCTGGGAAAGCACGAGTTGCTGTTGCTGTTGCTGTTGTTGCGTTGTTTGCGCTTGTTGCGGGCGTGCTTGCTGCTGCACTTGCTGGAGAAGTTGCTGTTGTTGTTGCTGCTGCTGGGGGGACATTCGTGCCTGTCCAGCGACAAGTGGCGTACCAGCGCGCTGTTGCTGCGAGATGGGGACTTGTGCCTGCTGTTGAGACCGAATGGCGGGGACAACGTTCTGGTTGTTCATGGCCGCGGCAGGGGCCGGAGGTCTGTTGACTCCGTTGGGTGGGGCAGCACCAGCCACGGGAACAGCCTGAGCAGCTTGCGCCTGTAGGAAGGTTGAATTGGGATGTTGCAAACGAAATGCTCCCACTTACTTGACCAGCAGCAGGCGGACGTCCTTGTTGACTCATCCGGGTTCTGAGCTGCATCTCCTGACTTTGCCTCAGCTCCTGTTCGACTTTCATTCTGCTCAATTCGGCTGGGGAAAATTTGGCTAACTTGCTGAAAGCCATATGTGTGTCGTGCAGAACAGGGGGTTTCTTTACTGTAGACGAACAACCAGACCAACTTGAGTTAATTGAGGAGAGCGATAGAACTTAGGCTCACCATTTGCTTTCTGCACTGCCTCTGCCCGCTTCTTGACTGCCTTGCGAACAGTGTCTTGGATCAAGATATGTCTTCGTCGCCGTTTTGTTTCACTTCCAGCAACTGGTCCAATAGTGCTCGACACACTCGCACTGGCCAAGCGCTTCACACCACGGGTTGCCATACCAGTGCTAGATGATGCCGGGGGAGGAGTGGCGTCGATAGCTGAACCAGCTTCCTGTCGTTGGCGAATCTGCTCTTGTTCCCACAACTCTCTCCATCGTTCCTGACAGTCGCGCGATGTACGTACATCAGTAGCCACAGCCTTCCTCGTCGCGTTGAAACATTCGGCGATGAGGTCCCAACTGTTCGGGTATTTGTCGATCAAAGACCTGAGCAAGGTATCATCATTTGCACTCCAAAGATGGTCCAAGGAGCGTCTCTCTTTGGATTTGTCCTTCGTAGGAGACTGGGGACCCTGAGACGCGGATGGACCGGGGAACGCAGGGGTCACGATTTGAGTAGTAGTTGGCTTGGGATCGAACAGTTCTATAAAACGTAGATGTAAATTCCCTGGTGTTTGAGATAAAAATTGAACGCACTGTTTGCGAATTCCTCTCCAAACCCTCGCGACGGAGGGCCTTCGTACTCAACGGTAACGGGCGTGTCATCAAACGCAGTCCACTGTCCGTCCATGAAGTGATGAGCCGGGTCTAGAGCACCGATCAACGTGGGCTTTGTGTACATGAACTTCGACGCTGGCATAAGCTTCGTTCGTTCGGTCTCCTCAACCCGTTTGTTAGGATCTTGTTCAGACTTCTTATCCGACTTCTTCTTGCCTTCTGGAATTGTCGGCGGCGCAACATCGAGCAGTCCGTACGGCTGCATATCTGGAAATATGTCGGAAAGATCGGATGGTGGAAGTATCGAATGAGGGATATCTTTCTGTTGTGAGTCCTCTGCGCTGGAGATGTGGAAATCATCCAGATCCAGAAAGAGCTGGTCGATCTCGGAATAGGCGACTTGCTCGCGTATGGGTGCGTACAGGTTTCGCTTCTGCGATTTGGAATGGAGATTGTTGGGCTCGGAGGAATGTGTGTTCGATTTGGTCCCCAGGAGGGGATCGTTCGATGTCGATTTGAGACCGGAAGTTGCGCTACTTTTCCTGCCGACCGAATGTTTGACATCTTGCGACTGCGTGGACGACCCAACGCCGTCAACGGCCGTGTTACCATCCTCCAAAGCGTGGGGGTCATCTATCTCCTCTTTTTTCGGCTCCAGATCCTTGAGTCCAACATCGGCGCTCTGCCCAGACTCTTGCAAAGCCAGCGCCTCCTCAAGTCGAGTGGTTTCGTCCAGTGCGTCCACGACACTCTGATCCTGGTCTTTGTCTGGCTCATCATCTTCGTCATCCTCCGACCCGTAGTCAACGATGGACTTTTCTGGAGAATTCTGAGAACCTGTATTTTCGTTGTCGTTGTCGTCGTCGTTTTCCTGCGAGTCTGCGACCATTTCGACGTCGTCAGCTTCCTCTAGTACCTGTTCGTCCTGACGCGGGGGTTTCCAAAGGACACATATACCCTTTTCTACCCTTTCCTGCGGCCCACTGGCAGCGTGCCACTCCAATACAGCGGTAGATAAATTGTAGGCGATCGCCATCTTCCACTTGCGTTCCTCTCTGAAATCGGTGCGCATCCATTTCTATACATAATCAGAACGTGCGAAGTAAATAAGTGAGTTAGACGCACCATTTCCTCCAGGAGATAGTCCCAATGCGACTTCGTCGAACCACCAACGCCTCGTTGCTTCTTCGGCTGTCTGAAACTCCACCGGCCTTTCGCTTTCAAATATTCGACCCGTTCTGCAGTCCGCAAGAGCTTGAGCTCATTCATGGCGATCTATGGATCAGGTCAACCCAACGAGGAATTGAGAGAAACCGTTCATGACGCACACTCCAGTCTCGGGTTGTGAGGCACTTCGTGGACTTGGAAACTCTCTTGTAGAGGGGGTTCGTTTTGATCGTGATTATCCATCGATTAAAGCCCCAAGGAGTCCATTCCTCCTTGTTGATTTGACCCCCCGCTTTCTCGGCTTTCTCGCGTTCTTTCCGCTTCTGTTTCGCGTACTTGCCCTTCTTGTTGGGATTGAATTCCAAAGGAAGTGATTTGATTGGGGGTAGCGGGTAGTCTGCCTCGACATTGAACCGTACACGATTGGAGGGTGCAGCGGGTTCTGACTGGTTCTTGTCGACACCGAAGTCCGACGGGAATTGAACGCTGTCCCAGGAATGATAAGAGGAAGAAGGGAATGGGATGAAGACGGGACGAGAAGGGACGATGTCGGCCATAGGTTCTGATCTGATATCCATAGGCACCATGAATAAGTCTGCTGGCCTGACAGTGACCTCTGGGACAACGTTCTGGGGTTCGGTGGCCTCGGTTAGAGGTAAGGTTTGGTCGAGGTCTTTCGCGGGTTGCGGGGATGGTACAATGGACTCGTCGACGGTCATGTCGTTGTTGATTTCCACGCTGCGGCCTCCGTCCTCGCTATGTGTGGGGCTTTCATGTGTTTGCGGAAGCGCAGCAACCTGTGGGGGAGCGGGTGATGCTTCGATAGTGTCTACGACCATATCATCGGTGTCCTTGGGCTCTATAACGTCGGCCGCTACCTCGTTTAGTTCAAAGGATGATTCAATGACCTCAACCTGAGCTAACGGTTGACCTTCTCCGCTCGTGTCCTCACTGGCGGGTGCCGAAGGAGAAACCGCTTCTTCGGCTACTTTTGGAGTTGTCACGGGTGGCGGAGAAGTGCGTGTTGGAGGTGGAGGTTCAACCATAGCTTCCGTTGTATCGTCATTCCCACGGGCTTCGCCTAGCATTAAGACCTGTTCTTCCTCTGGAGGATTTGATATGAAAATGCGGTCGGCGTGCGTAGCAGCTGGGCTGGCATGTATCGAAGCCGGTTCTGAGGTACCAATCAAGTTGAGCTCGTCGTCTGACTCAAGGGCAGGCTGAGGAAGTGCGACTGGGGATTCCGATCGTTCGACCGGGGGAGACTGGCTTTTCGAAGGGGATTCGACATTTCCTACTGACGACGAGCGTGAAGAGTCAACAAGAACTTTGGTCGATGGGGGAACCAAGCCAAATAGTTCGTTTTCAGGCAGAGAACTAAAATGGCCACTCTGGGGGCTTTTGGAGACAAACAAACGTGATGAGGGGTGAGCTGCAGATAGAACCGAAACGAACGCACTCGGTCTTCATGTTGAACCTATTCAAGAAAACATGTAGGTCTCCTTCTTCACTATCATCGAAATTCAAAACGGTCCCAACATTCTCCCTTCTCTTGAGTAAGTGGTACATTTCACGGAGAAGCGCGTTTCGTCGCTCAGAAATCGTCCTTGAAGGTGTATTGCTCCGTCAATCGAGGTTGGAGAATCATTCCAAAATAATGCTCACTCTAATTGCGCAATACGCTGTTCGACTAGTGTTTCTGGATTCTCAGGCATGTTCGGAAGCCGAACGAGAGAGGCCAGTCTTCGAATGCGGTCAGCGGTACAGTTGTTTTAATGATGTACTGGGTATCAGGGTCAATTCACTAGGCCTAGAGAAGTGAACGGATGGATTCAAAGGAAATGTAGCGATAGGTTTGGAAAGGGAGGATGAAGGAAAGTTAGAGAGGTGCGTTTCCTATTCTGGCAACTACTGTCACAAAGACGCGTGACAAAAATGTTTACTCGTATTTACTTCTCGTTCCACCTCTCCCTCGCTTCGACTTCGCGTCTTCCTAAATGCCGACCGTCGACGTGAATGTCGTGCCTTTTCTGCACTCAATCCTCAGGTCTCCAGTACCGCTGTGTGTCAAACGTGTCAAATCTATCAACCGCCAGGTACAACCACAGGCCCGCCTTGTCTGAATACCCACTGCGCGCACGAACTTCAAATCCGTATCCGGTGTCCAACGATGAATGGTCAATTTGAGTTTCGGCTGAGAACGACCCTCATCTAGAATTCTTCTGGCAGGCACCGTATCTCAGCCACCATACAGGTACCGTGTCGCGGTATCCTTTGAATACCGAAGCGAATACAGCTCCGCATTGGCCATAAAAGACGCAACCTAAAGTGGCCCAACTAACTACCGTCTTTTCAGCACATCTCCACTCTCCTCTACACGATGAAGCGCATTATAGTGGCCTGTGATGGTACCGGCAATTCCGCCAACAGGGGGAAGGAATACTCCCCCTCAACCAACGTCAATCGTATTTGCCATGCAATCCAGCCTCGCACCACAGGTCCGGAGCCCATCCGACAAATCATCTTTTACCAGTCTGGGATCGGGACACAGGATCTTGGCCTCACGGGAACAGGCAAGCTCATGCAGGGAATCATGGGAGACGGAATTCAGGAGAACATAGCTGATGCTTACACCTTTATCATGAACAACTACGAGAAAGGCGACGAGATCTTCCTCTTTGGCTTTTCTCGGGGAGCCTACACGGCGCGGGTCCTTGCCAACTTCATATGTCAGGTTGGGATCTACCGTAAGCCCTCCCACACATCGAGTTTTAAGGCTGCTTTCGTGGACTATTTCGGGGGCAATTTCGTGAAAGACCCCAGCTGCATAGCTCGCCACAAATTTGAACGTCACAATAATCAAGAGTGCGTTCCGAAGACTCACGAGGTGGAGATCGAAGTGGTCGGATGCTGGGATACTGTCTCCAGCTTGGGTCGCCCATTTGATCAAGCCTCGAATATCGGAGGCATATCTGGGGAGTACGAATGGCTTGACGGCAGTCTTTTGCCAGGTAAGTCATATACTTATCGGATGTGGAGCCGTCTTAGCAAGACCAACGACCTCACACACACAGGTATTAAACATGCCTTCCATGCCTTGGCCCTTGACGAATGTCGTCGTCCATTCACTCCGACTTTGTGGTTCTTGCCTAAGGACGCAAAGGCCGCGAAATGTACGTGACTTTCTGTCTCTTTCAATTTTCCTTAGTTTTGCTTACTTATTTCCACCAATCTTCAGCAATCGACCTTCAGCAATGCTGGTTTCCTGGCGCACACAGCAACGTGGGCGGTGGCTACTTCGATAACGCTCTGTCCGACCTCTCCCTTGCTTGGATGATTGACCGCTGCCGACCTTTCCTGGAATTTGACCAGGACTATATCAACAATACCGTCAGAATTGGTCATAACCCGGGGGAGAGAAGACGCAGTTCTCGCTTGACCCGTGCGGAGGATGAAAAGAAGGGATACGACTCGACGTACCAAGGGTGGGGACGTGGCCGATGGTACGACTCTTATAAGTTGGGTCAGACTTGGACATGGAGGTATCGCACGCCCAAGGGCTATGAGGGAGGCGAGACGAACGAGACCATGCACGCGAGCGTCCGAGAGAGATGGCTAACGAGCAGACAGCCAGGCAAGGGGCTGAAGGATGGATTCGGACCATCCAAGAACGGACCAGCCGCATATGCTCCTGAATCCTTGAATGGATTCGAACCAAGGGAACGTGCTGACGGGAAATGGGAATGGGTGAAAAAGGAAAAGGGTAAAGAGGTTCTGGTGATTCAAGAGGCCCCCTTCCCAAGACGGATTGATCTTCCTGTTGACCTCAGGTCGATTGAAACCGGTGTCAGTTTCGAAGGTTTACTGCGTTATGCCTCTAACCAGGAACCTGAAAAGACATCAAAGTAGCTGGGGACTCGGGCAGTTTCGAGTCTTTTGGAGCTCAACGTATATTATCTCTATGTTATTTTTTCTGGTCCCTTCTAGTTATAAGAATGAAGCTGCGTTGGCACTGTATTATCGTACTACTTATTAGGCTCGTTAATATTATTATTTCACCGTCATTCCTTCAGCTTGGCTTCGAGCCCATCGTGTGGTTCCAAATATGCGACAGCGAGGCGGAGAGAGACAACCACGTCAAGTGCCTTGATTGCTGCCCCGAAGGTATAGTACACCTCACCTTTCGAAAAAGTCTTCAGCAGCGTCTTCGCTGAGAAACCTGTGAGCGCTGAGCGGGCAGGGAGGGTCGAGGGACACAGACACTTCCTTCCTTGAGGCGGAGTACCACTACGGGATATACGCCAAGAAACGTGACGAGTTCTACTCGTTGCTTCTGGCACCAAGTATGCTAGCAACAGACAGGGCCAGACCAATTCGTTTGATGATGGGGTTTTGAGGACGCCGAGGAAGGTCGCTCAAAACGATGAAGGTGTAGAGCTCACTATAGCTTTGTGCTCATCTGCATCTGCATGAGGACTTCGGTGATAACTATAGTAACCGCGGTCCTAGACTCGAGACCCAGTGCGCGAACAGGTGTGGGGCCCCTTCCCCTTCACCGCCGCGGCGTGGACATGAGGTACGAGGGTCCGCGAAGTGATTGGGTCTCGAGTCTACCGCGGTCCTCAGTTGAGCTGCGATATCGCGCGATCGTCATCGTCAACTTCGACCAGTGACCACCATGTTAACCTTACACTGACCTCACACAAACCGCTAATCATTGATATATCTCCATCGGCCACACAGTTGTCACCAGCATTTTACTCGTGCATGAATATTCAAACCATTCTCAACTCAGCATCATCAAAATGCTTTCAATGGACTCTCGACGGTCGGGGATGCTTTGTGACAAAGTCTGCAGTGTATATTATCGTGCGCGTCGCGTTATCTCGGGCCTTGAATACAGCTGAAGGTTGTCTAGACACCAGAGCCGGGAATAAATCACGACTTATATGCAGTCCTTCCTTCAATCCTCCAAGGCGCGACGCTCTCCAACGAGTCCAAACAAAATGAAAATGGCACAGAATCGACAGCTCAGTTGACACTAAATTGGTTCAGGACGATGATCCAGTACAACTTAAAGGCTCCTGATGTATGTCGGTGGCCTGATTTCTCGCAAGGCGTGTAGCCATCGAGACGGCGGTGAAACCGTGTTTGAACTTTCACATTAGAATTCTCTGCAGTGTCGTTAGGCTCAATCAATCCTTCACTGTGGTCTGTTACCTTCTCGCCAAGTAATGTTGCACCAAATGCTGGGCGAGTATGAACATATCGTGTCGCGTTTGCATCTATTAACCTACGCGTCAGATGCATTATGGCTACCCTGACCGCTAATATGGACCTATCGTTGTGGAGGGCTACGAAAAACGCGTTGAAAGGAGAATGGATTAAGGTGTGTGGCTTACAGGATGTTAATTGGGCGTCCTTGTTCTGACTGACGCACAAGACAGATCCTGGACATCCCACCTATCCTGCTCGAAACGTTTGATTCGAGCCCCGCGTCGCTCCATCAGACGCTGTCCTCGCAAGTCTGAGTGTGCAAGATAGAATTATCTTGTGCAAGGCGCCTTTCAACCGTCCAGCTATCGAATGGACCCAACAAGCCGACTTCGGAATTCAGCCCACCCCCATGATCGATGGCTCTCTGCTTATATGTGGTAGCCGTGCAGGAATGTTGATATTCTTGAGGTTTATTCGAGACACAAAATCCGTGTATATTGACTGATCCACAACAGTTTAGCTTCGACTCTACGGAATCTGCCGTGGACGTAATCGACACCCTTCACCTTTCGAAAAAGTGGATTACCCACGTTTCTGCGACTGCTTGAACTGCGGTTGAATCAGAAGTTTGTAAGTCCACGTCGTCCCCTGGTTTGGTCTTCTATTCACTCCACGATACTGCTTAGGCAGAGCGACAGTTGCATACGCTACTTCGCCCGGGAACATTGGTGTTGTGGACGTCACGCAAACACTTTCATAACCGAACAACGGACAATCGCCCGGTATCCTATGTTCGTTCACACACCCCGAAAACAGCATTGTTGCGAAGAAAGCGGTGGGTGCAACGGCTCTGAAATGGCTCGAGGTGCCCAATCGTGGCGTAAGTTTCCGTCAGTTGTTGTCAAACCGATTCTCTAACGTTCGTTTCGTGGCAGGCTATCCTCGCATACACAATGCCCGGTCTTCTGCACCTTCGGTCCTCCCCATCGCCGACGGAAACTTCATGGTCTGGCACGCTTACGTACATCCTGAAAACGCCTCACGTTCATGTTGCATCGTCCTCCATGCACCCCGCAGTGGGCCTCGAGTATCTACCTTTCGAGGACACGTTACTTGTATGCCTTTTGGACGGGTCCTTCCATATCATGAAAACGTTATCGAGTACTCCCACTCTAGATGAGGGCACCAGGAGAGGAGATGACATGCAATACCAGGAGAATCTCTGAGAAGCTCGAGTATCTGAACCAGGTGCGAACTGGGCCCATAGGCGAGGAGAAACGAGAGAAAGACAGAGATGATAAAGAGAAGAAAGATGTGCGCATGACGAAGTCAGACGCCAACACGACGTGTGCCATGAGCTCTTACGATGGAGCTGGGGTCATGGCTTGGATACATGAGTGCGTTGCATCCTCCCACGTTCACAACCCCGCGCTGACTAGCAACAGATCTATAAGCCTACGAGACCCGCTGATTTCAGCTACAAACACGACACCAAGCACAACAGCATATCGTTATCGCGCGACTTCGAGATAGCTTTACCGATGACGAGTTCCTGCGACTGTTGACCAGCAAGGTATCAACATGCAAAACAGGTATTACCCTGCTCGAGAATTCATTCTGTTAGTTTACTCATGTTCCATCGCCAGCTAGTGGTTTTGCTCCTCTCCATATTCTCCGACCTGTTCCTTTTCATATGCGCTCGAGATCCCTCCTTGACCGCCTTCATATGGTGTTTATCCGGATTTTTGGCCTCCAGGACTCTGACTCGACTATTATGTCCGACAATATCGACGTCACGGCGTGGAAATTTCAAGAAATCTCGTCCCAGTCCTTAGGCGCCAGGAGGGAGTTCCGAGAAAGCCTTACTATGCATCTTTTCGGATGGGATCCGTTGATGTCGCTGAGGATGAGGCTCTCTCTCGCTGACTATGGACGGGTGAGCTGCCCCCTCCGGGTCGGGCTACTCTGTGACTGAAAAACCCTTTTTGTATCATAGAAATTGAGCGAAGATCCTCAGAAGAGGTTGGAGTACGGCAATGTTGCAGGGGTCCTATTGACGGCTATATGTCATCGTAATCTAAGGACGATGCTAAAGCATTTGGCCGCCGTAGCATTGTCTTTCACCAGTATGTTGTCCTATGTCTTTTCCCTGTTGCGACTGGTAAATGCTACCAAAAAACCAGTCGACGATGTGCCGTTTGTGTTGAGGATGGTGGTCCGATCTCTTCTGCCCGGGGCGCCGCCTGAACTATCAGCGGAAGGAGAGAACCTCTCCACGATTGTGCATAGGATGTTCAATGACCAAGCCACCGGAGGGTTGAACGAACTGTGCCCTGCTTGTCATATACAGGTGTCATGGGAGAACATTGTAAATGCCAAATGTTTGAATGGGCATGTGTGGTGTGAGTCTCTTATTCTTTCGGATAGTGAACAGTCAGTTAATCTGAGGGGTAGCCCAGTGCTCCGTCACCACCTTTATCCTATCGACACCGGACGTTTGGACGTGTATTGAATGCACGCGTAAAGCGTTCTTACCATTGTGAATGCATAAGACGGCGGTAAAGATGGAATTGAAAGGTTGGTTCGTGGAAGAGTTGTTGGAAGCCGTACAGCGATGTTTGTTCTATGGGAACGCCTTCGTGAGTGTTCTATGACCAGGATGGTACATGTGAAATTCAAACATAATATAGAGAGCGGGCCATTTGGTTATATTTTCCAAGCACACGGATGAGCGAGTACTTAAATTATGTTTCTCCCGGCGCTCCTGAGCGCTGAGCCGGGGTGAGCCCCGAACACAGGTTTTCAGATCTGAGGGCGTTGAGGGTGGGTAGAATCCTCGTAGGGCGTACTTGGTGGGCTCGTGTGGGCGACAAATACGTGTTCGCGATACCGGATAGCCAATCGTTCGAACTACATGCCACCATATCAGTATTCTTGAGAACGACAATCATCACGTGCTTATCTGCCCACAAAACATATCGAACATCGCCGTTCGGGAGCAGCAGGACTCAAAACTTCTGTCCCTGTTGTGAGGATATTGCTCATTGTCAGAATGATGTTACGCTGCAGCGCTCGCACATGCACTCTCAAAGATGGTCCGATACCTCGTTACACAATATGACCGCCGTGGAACGCCTCCTCACAACGCAGTTCATGGCTGGGGTGGGACCACGTTCCCGATCGGAGATCCCAGAACCATCGCTGTCCGCCGCACGGACCCTGTCCTCATTGCTATTCTGGAACCTCAAATAGATGAAGGTATTGAGAGCGATTGAGACATCTGGGTCCTGGAGACTGGAATTATTCGCTCCCTCGATCATCGATGGGTCTGACCTAGATGGGGCACCAATCAGCCGAATTCGTCGCCTGCTGACTCTTGAGTACCCTTGATTGTATAGGCTAGATTGACTTCTTCAGTTCTCCTTTCACTTCGCGAATGTAAACGCGACTGTTGGAAGGAACCCCTTTTATGAGACGTCGCGGGGATAAATACAAGTCACCATACAAGGCTACTGGTGTTGCAAGACCTTAGACTCCAGCAACGACAGAAATAAAATCAACAGGCTATATAACGCGACGCCGGGCCGTACCATGGGAATGTGCAACGAGGCTTGCTAGAGATGAAAGCGGTATGATAATGAAGGCGCACGGCACCCGATAAGGATAAGATGTAGTCGCTTCGATGACTCCTCGAAGTGAAAAGGTATCCTTCAGATACCTGGGGAAAGAATAGTATCTATGATAAGATATCTGTAAATCTTTCAGATAGAATGAACAACGACAGTGCTCAGCGCTAATCTGCACCACTGTGTTGGGTCAGTATAGGATGGACTTGCCGGAGGCTTGGGCCTGGGTCCCCCGAAGGGGGGCCACGTGAAATGCACCTGATGGGCTGCATAACATTCACGTGGGGAACGCGTCCGATACGCGAACACCTAGCCAGGACCAAGTCTGAGTCACTCGGGGACCACCTGAGTTCATGAGGTGACGGTGGCTGTGATCCCAAGTGCTGAAGCATAGCTGAAGGGGATGGTGGGTGGGAGAGAAAAATCGATGAGACGGAGAGGGAAGCGAGCAGATGAGCGCGAGAGGAGAGAAGCGAATACTGATCGTTTAGGCGCCTAAACGATCATCTCTCTGGCGCTCATCTCTCGCTCTAATCTTATCTCGGAATTTGAGGCCTTCGGTGAGGTCGAGAGCCTTCGCCGAGAAAAGTGTCCGCCTAGCTGACTCGCTCGACACGATGACTACGGCCTGTTGAATGAGACATTAATCATCTAGGGAACGTTTCGCGTCGTCTAACACTGATGCATGATGTATGATGGCTTACCGCCATTGAGTCCCAAGTCCGTATCCTCAAGTCCTCGGTCTCGTCGGGTCCTCTGGGCTGAATGACTCTCCCTCCTGAGGAGCATCCTCACTCAGTCCCCGGTCGCGCGCATACAAAATGTTGGATGACGGTCGTAGCACGTCGAAGCAAGAGACCAAGGAAAGAAAAGATGTTAAGGACGTTCGTTTTCAGTTTCCGTCCAGGTCCTGGCTGGAGATTTAAAAAAAAAGTCCTTCATCAGTTCAAAGCTCGGATATTGCAAGGACTCGGATCGGGAACCACACTGCGGCCACGGGTGGGTTTGACAGCGACTGGGGGAGTTCGGAGGGAGGTCGTATTTGTGAACGTGGAGTCTTCGGCTCGGCCTTCACCATTGCCAGTGTTGGAGGTAGTTTCAGTCTTGGGCCCTACAATGACTCCAGCGTGGGCGTTCTCGTTAACTCAGTGGATGCTGAAGTTGTTGGTGCCCATTCTTGAGTTGGTAGTTCAAGGGGAAAGCAGCAGCGCCGGAAGGGGGACTCGGAGGCTTTCTTACCGGTAACCGGATGGCCCCAAAGGTAGATGTAGACCCGAAACATGTCCCTACCTGACAATGACAGCCCTAAGCATGATGCATGACTGTACATGCTTGCTCGTCGCAGTCAGGTCGGTTACAGGTCCAAGGTAAATACAGTCGTTGAACTTCGTCTATATGCCAAGAGTCGTCTCTCTCGAGTGGACTGGACAGATCATTCAATCGAATGGCAGAATTGTCTCTTGAAGAAGATGGGGGTCGTCACAGTACTAGGTGTACGTTCCGGCAGAAGTAGCAGTGACAACGTTGATTTCTGCACCAGCGGAAGTATGACGACCTGACCAGCGCCTTGTGACGCTGGCAGGTACGCACTAGTATTTTAGATGTTTGTCAGGCTCTGTAGGTTATATATAAGAATAAGACAACCTGAACACGGAGTGAGCACGTACCGTTAGAGTTGATAGCGCTTGCGAGTGTTTGGCAAGACGCGAATAAACCATTTGCAACTGAAAAGGGAATTGTCAGATCCTGACAATGCCTCGTTAGATTAACCTTACCTCGTGAGACAGCGACTAGACACTGGTAAGGCTGTATTAGAAGAATGGGATACGACCGTAGAAGATGATAATTACCTTATCACAACTGCGAGAGAGGAGGTGGCCCCCAGTCTATTGGGTGTATGACCATGAGATGGCCAGGACTCGTTGGATTGAAGGGACGTCACCGCAAACTTCTCGGCGCAAGCACCTTGGCG
>JANHQD010001112.1:0-33422 GCA_024721195.1 Marasmius sp. AFHP31
CATTCCCATCATTTCCTCCCTCATCCTTGTTCTTTCACATCGTCTTCACAACCCACCTTATCCATTGTTTCCTTTGTTCTTCTTGTTCTTTTATACACAACAGTTACTCGTTCCGGACTCGTTCTTATTCCATACCTGGACTACTATTGTTCTTTCCTTGTTCCCTATTATCTTCCTTTATTCTCGTGCGACTCATATTCCAGTATATAAGCTAGGCAGTTTACACCTGGTCCCTCATCTTGACCTCTTGTCATTGGGACCAGGTGAGTAGCTAACTTCGTTTCTCTTTACCTTCAATATATCTAACTTGTCATTGGGACCAGGACCAGTTATCTACCTGCTCTTGCTCTCTGCTCGCTGTCTCTGTCATCTCCGTCGTCGTCTCTGTTAAGTCGACTTCTGTCGCCGTCATCTCTATAGTCCTAGCGTCTAGCGCTTTAGGACATAAGGGAATTGAAGGAGCAATGGGTTTAAATTCTTGAGCAGCAGGATCGGGAAAGAAAGTAGGAACAGGACGATGTTTTCGGTGTACTGGTTTATACTTCACACCTTGCAAAGAAAAGGAGGTGTCAATATCATAAATACGGGCCAAAGAAGGAGAACATTCGATAATATGATCAGGTAAAGAAGAAATGTCTGAAGCGTAAAGACTTTGTCAAAGAAATGTATCATATGTAGAAGGAAGCAAAGTGTGCAAAAGGAAATTGAAATCAGAATACTCATCTTTGCCTAATAGTGCTTCTAAAAGACCTCCTGACAGTGGCAGGAGTTCCTTGGAAGATCTTGTCAGACGACTCCAAAGCTTAAAAATCCTCCTCATCAGTAATTTCTTCAATCTTTGCCGCATACCTATGAGTCGAATGATGATGGTGACATGGACTTGGTTGCAGTTTATGACCGTGATCACAGGTAATACTAGCCTTGTTTCTTGAATCATTAGGATTAGTGATAACAATGGAGAGAGAGGGACGATGATCCTTTTCGGGATCGGTCCAAAGATATAACTTAACCTGACCAGAATGGTTGTACTGGATTCTTGCGCCAGACCACATCAAGAATGGTTGTCTGAGGATGATATCTTGACATTCCATAGCTTGATGCGACATGAAGATATGATGTGGGAATTCTTGATCGCCGATCTTCATTGGTGCGTTAAGTATCACCCCCTGCAATCATTCAGGTTCTCCGTGTATCCCTCTCAAAGACCAGTTGGTCCCTTTGAGATTTACAGGAAGACCTGCACAATCAGGTAAGTTATGACTTGCTACATTCAACTCAGATCCTGTGTTGATCATAGCTATAAAAGTAACATCATTAATAGTAATATCGAGAATTCCAGTAACCATAGCAAAAAGTTTCTTGTGAGGAGCAATAAGAATCACATTTGAAAAGTAGCTCGAAGGCGCTGTTTGCGTTGTCAACCATTAAGTTGGATAACTTGTAAACGGAGTTCGTGGCATTCTCTTGAAGTACCATTTCAACTGTCTCAATGTCCTCATTGTTGTCAACGAATGAAGCTTTAGAAGTAGAATATTCAAAACAATCACAAGGTGAATCAGAATCATAAGGATGGTACTCAGCTGATTTGGTTTAATAGTCCCTTTGTGTGCAAGTAGACTCGTTCATCATCTTCACCAGGGCAGGACTTGCACCCAAGAGGTCTGCAACACTACATTGGACCTTCTTGTCCATGGGAAGCTTAAAGAGAGCTTGTGAGTCAATATTATCTGCAACCTTAGACATAATGTGAAACTTCTCTTTGTTTTTCGAATCATCCTTCATGTCGATGTCTTGATAGTGATGCTTTGGAGGTGTTTCCTTACTTTTGCTAGGTACCAATTCCTTCCATCCATCCTGTCGATTGATAGGATTGAGAGGAGGGGGAATGTTGATTTGACGTTTGGGCTCCAGTGGTGGAGACTTTGGTGTTGGTTGAACGACAACAGGTATCTTCTCTTTCAACGTAGACACTCTCGGGGGCTCTCTATAGTCAGTAATCTCTTTGGCTTTACCTTTGTCCTTCCAAGTAGTAGGACCGAATCGAACCGACATGTCCCGACCAGATTGAAGAGCCAGATGAGAAACACGTTTGAGGTTTGAGATACCAAATACACCATCAAGCACCAATCTATTGTTGATCATAAACCCAACATTGTTGGTCCTAAGGTGAGGGTACCTGAAGGACGAGAAGATGACTTAGCTGGTTGAGAGTTGACCAGCGCGTTAAAGTTGGCTTGAAGATCGCGGATATATTGAGCAGCACCGCCAGCAAAACCTCTTAGGGTCCTAGGTAAGGCTTAACCACTAGGAAGAACTAGGCAACTGTTGTCAAACTTGGCAAAGCCATCATTAACAAGTTTGTGAGATTCCATGTAGTGTTACCCACAGCTCGGTTTGACTTTCAACAGCTTCCCATGATTGCGGGAGAGACCAAGTATTATCTGGGATGGTCTATCAATGGTTGAGGAACCTATACACACCCTCCAATCTACCAAACTCCCAGTTCTGCATGCGAGGAAAGGCTGTAAAAAATAAGCCTAAGCCAAGCCAAGCCAGCCATGGGCAACACTAATTCCATGCAACAACCAGCACCCATGGGATGACCATTAGGGCTCTTCTCTTCCTCACCGCAAACCCAACAAGTACAAACGTCAGAACGATTACCTTGATAGTTATCGGAGTTAGGCCAACGTCCAGTCGGACGGTAATCTGAATGCGGATTTTGAGAGTTTGTCTGAGGGGAAACGTTATCATTATACGTAGCTTTGTTTATCTTCATGCCCTTCATCATCTCAGCAAGCTGATCAACTGAAGACTGTGGTAGTCCGACGCCTTGTGATACCGGTGCTTGTACAAACGGAAGAGGGACCTTTGTCTTGACGGTACGTTCACCCTCGTCATTTAGTCAAATCTTGTCATCTTCGCAATCATCCTCTTCTATCCAGTCGTGATAAAAAGTGTTTTCAGGGCTATATTCACTGTTAAGAATACGGATGGACTCAGCTATGGTGGCGCAGTTCGAACAAAGTTTCTTCAAGCTTGGGACCTGACCCTCCAACCAAGTCTTGGTACGCTTAGGTAGACCTGAAAGGAAATAATAGTTAGCATCCATCTTGTCAATCTTACCTGTCTTGAGTAGAGGAGCAGCATATTTTTGGAACTGTTGGTGATACTTCTCGACATGAAAGTGGGCTTGCTATTCTGTTTCTTGCAGAAAGACTTTAGAGACGCTACTGTAACGGTGAGCTTTTTATCAGATCCTCCATAGAGTTCGAGAAACTTAGCGTATGCTACATCCCAATCTTTATCTGTCAACTCGGTATCAAACTCCGGCATGTCGCGGATCATGTCTTGAACATTGTCGTCAGAGAATAGGTAGATTTGGTCAACTTGTTCGTTCTCTTACATATTGGCAGCTGTGACGAGTTGCTTGATGACATCGAGGAAGAACTTGGGGTGCTCTCTGCTGAACAGAGGACCGTTCAGAGAACCCAGAATAGGAATCATTTGGAAATGTAAAGATCCGAGAGAGGTCAAAGGCGTCATCTTGCTATGAGAAAAGGATCCATTTTCTTGTTTGGTGTTTGGTGTTGGTGATCGGAAATCGTGCCAAGGATCAGCAAATGCGGACATAAACTAATAATAAACAGAAGTGAATGAAGACGATCAATCAATCAAGAGATCGACGACTCAGCTAGTATACAACTGTCACAGAAAACTGCTAGTCCCGCCGTGGGTTCCACTGTAGAAGATGCTTTTGATCCACGCAAGGATCAGGAACAAAGCAGTCGGAGAGTCGTGATTTGGAGTAAGGCACTGAGGGTCATGGAACACCTTGAGGTAGCAGAGATCAGCGAGACACGTAATAGAGTGCCACGTACCTTGTGGCCGCAACACGTTGCAGATAATTCTTGGAATAACTTGTAGTAACTTGAGATAACTTGCGGTAAGACTTCAGAATATAGAACTTAGGGCTTAGAGATGTGTCCTGTCTCGGAGAATGAAGGGAGGGAGCAAGGATGCTGGTATTGACAAGGTACAAAGCCTCGTACACAGTTTGACAGACTGTACAGTTTTTATGTAATAAATTCCCATCTCAGGGAAGAAGCTGACACTTGAGAAGGGAAGGAAGAACAGAGAATGAGATTTATCTGTAGGTACAAAAAAGGCCGTGCAAGAAGTATGACTTACTTGAACATTTAACTTTCCAAAAGACAACTCAGTACTGCGCGGCAGCTATTTTGAGGGTGGCAAGGCCTCCTGGTGCAGACGGGGTGGACAACGTCCCGGAAGCCTGCAAGCGGCGCACGACAGCGAGTACTGAGATGAATGGTAGGTTGTGTGTCCAAGCATGTCGTAGGTACGAAGAAAAGTCCTGATCACATATTTGATATTTCTAAAGTAAACCCGAAAACATGAGTGATTTGAAGAACAGAAGCTGAAAGGAGATTACAGAATTGGAGACCGAAACATTTGGAAAAGAAGTGAAATGAACTGAAATGACATATCCGTGTGTAGGCCACAGGGTCCTACCACACCGGGTTCCGCATACATGTGAAGCTCGGGGAATACTGAGGAGGAATGATGTGTCGAGGGAGCTCACCTTAGAAGTTCGTCAAGGTCCTCGTGAACTTGACGGGTAATCTAGGCGGGTAAGAGCAGTAACGACGGAGACTACAGGTGAGTGGTCAGGCACGATCATTTGTGGCCCACTTATCTGTATAATTTGATGGGAGGCTTAGGTGTAGTGTTGCCAACAGCTGGTTTGAACCGCGGGTTTTGCCGCTCAGGTTCAAACCAAACCGAACCGCGATGTATTGCCAGTTCCGCCAAACCGGGACCAAAAACCGGGTTCGGCCCGGTTCAAACCACGGTCAACCGGTTCAAACCGCCTAAAATATATGTTTTTTTTGCGATTTTTCTTGACGGTTTTTTGCTTCCATAGGCACGGGGAGCTCACCATTTGTCCAATGGGAAGTTCCGATTGATTGATACACGACAAATTTACAGTATAGACTCAATATGTACAGTAGGGAAAACTCGAGTACCCCGACCTTCCATAGTTGCTATAGTTTGGCTTGTTGTATGAATAACCCGACGACAATGATTTCACCGGAGCTACCGTCGTCGAAGAGTCCTGCTTGCGCTTCCTTTGAGTAGAGGAAGGAGCCATATCGACTGCAGTAGCAACAGCCTCGTCTTGCCCAAACCTCATGTTAACACTTCTAGTACATAGCTACAGTCATTTGATGTATTTCTTGGTAGTATTAGTGACTCTAATACATCTTCACTATCTAATTTACACTGGGGGACAAAAAAAATATGGGAAAAAAAAACTTAGGAAAATTCGGTTTGAACCGCAGTTGACCGGGTTGGGCGGGTTGGAACCCGGACCGGGGCCATTCATATGGGTTTCAAACCGGCAAAACCCGAACCGGCCGGAACCAACCCGCGCCGAACCCAACCCACCCGTTGGCAACACTACTTAGGTGTTATGGTAGGTGCACGTGCCATATGTTTTTGGTGAAGTTGGAAAGTCAATAATGTCTGACCTCTTTTCAGTTACTATGGGCTCTGTATTACTAGAAGACATATAACCTTTTTATGAGTGATAATTTATAGTGTGGGGTTTGCTTCAGGATGGTAGCTGTAAGTACAATCAATTGTTTTCAAGCCACTGGGATGGGAGTTGGGCCAATTAGAATTCTTGTGCATCTCTCAATTGATTCTCTCTCCATCAAATCACTTGTTGAAGCCTGGACAAAGGCTCAAAATCCCCGAGAATTCCCTACCAAGGGGGGTCCAAAAATTTCCCTCCCCCCCCCTGGTCAGGGATTTCCGATTCAAATTGGTGGGCCCCCTTGGGTTTGCTGGTGCAAAACTCCTAATGAAAAAAAAATTCAACCTGGTTTAACAAATTATTACCTTGCCCACCCACACGGATTTAAGTAGGATTAGTAAGTAGGTCATACGTATTCCTACTGAAGTACCCCAATAAATCATGTAAATGCTGATGAAGACTGCCCCATAAAAATCACTTACTAGTTTTTAGCAACGCGACGACCCCTTCGTGATGCGTGACGTCGCTGCCCTCCACTCTATCTATGACAGTACATCCTGCGAACATCGGACATCCTGAGCACAAAGTGCGAAGTTTCCAGCATGGTCCGCACGCTACATGCCTATAAAAACTCGCATTTATCTCTCTCTATGAATACTGTTATCAGGAGGTTATATAGATGAATAGTACAGTAATCTAATATCTTGATGTATGTATATACAAGTGCGGCTGCCATAGAACCCTGATATAACGTTGAACGTCGAACCCCTACACAATCTGACGATTCCTCATCTATTATAGACCCACATGTGCTGATGAAAGTTCCGAAAGAACGTGAGATGCCCACCACTCGTCGGTTGACTTATCAGCATCATATCCAAATGCCTGTGCAACCTTCTCCTTGTTGGACCAAATCGTCGCGTCATTCAGTGAACCATCGTGGTCAATTCCCGCTTGATCCAATTCCAAGGCAAGCCTCATTTTCGCGTCTCGAGCCTCTTGCTCCGGGCCATCATCCATGTGAAGCAGATGTCGGTTGTCGAGTGCTCCAGACTGCGTACCGGTGGCGCGGGCGTGGCGCAGTTCTTCGTAGGCTTTTGTCAGGAAGGGTATCTCAGAGCGGTCGGTGATTCTCGAGAAAAGATTGCCGAGAACAGCGGCGTCCTCCAGCTGAAAATGGCATGCGCAAGTCAATAACGGATACTCAGCTCAGCTAGAGAGCAACTCACTGCCATAGCGGCACCCTGCGCTTTGTAAGGCTAAGGGAACGAGGTTAGTCGGACCGCAAACAACCAAAACGGCGGAGCACTTGCCAGCATGGGATGGCATGCGTCCCCGAGCAGTACAGCACGTCCCGCTGGGTGAACCCATCTCTTCAAGGGGGAGCATATAACGAGTTTAGACTTGAGGACTTTCGTTGGGTCGAAATGTGAGATGAGTTTCTGTATCCTGGAGTGGGCTGGTGTCAGCGAGCGAGAAAGCCGAAGGCAAATTCTTCCTCACCGTGGCTCCCAGCCTTTGAAGAACTCCCTCACTTCCTCGACGGATCCCCTTGCTGTCCAGGATTCCATCGACCCATCATCTGGCCCAATCATGACAAGGTTGTAAATATTCCTGCCACGCTAAAATGGAATCAGCGAGAATAAATGCCCCAGATAAAAGTTTATCACGCACAATCGAGTATCCAATGATATGTCTACCAGGACCCATCCAGCAGTTCACGCGGGGATTGTCAATCAGTTCTTGCAGTTCCGGATCGTCCTTGAAAGAATCGGTAGGGACAAGCACTCTGTAGGCCATATCTCCGGTATTGATCGCCAACGGCAACTCGTTCTCCAGTACGCTCCGTCTGACAGCGCTGTGGATACCGTCGGCGCCAATTACCAAGTCTGCAGTGAACTTTTCTCCGGATTCGAGCGTAACAGAGGGACCCAACGGATCGACTTCTTGCACTTTACAGTTGATGCGGAGGTCCATGAAAGGTTCCGCCACCTGGTGAAGCATGTCGAATAGGTCCGCTCTCTGCAGGCAAGACGTCGGTAGAGGAAAACCAGACTAAGAGCACAACATACGTGGACGACATACCACGGATTACCGTGGTCTTGCACTACCTTTTTAATATCGTGTGCGCCAACCATCTCTCCGCTGCTGTCTAAAGTCGCACGTTACTTCAAACCCAATTATCGAGAACAGAAAAGCTCACAGTTGATGAACGTCCATTTAGCGGGTGCATCCTTCCCCAATCGACGCTCCAGTTCGTCTTTCAGCCCCCATTTGATCAATAGTTTCGCCATGTCTGGGAGAACCAGTGAGCAACATCACGGCGAGACACCAACCGAACTCACTTGGGCACGCCTGTATGCCAGCACCAACCTCGCCTATGGCCGGTGCGGATTCAAAGACGGTAACCTTGTGACCAGCCTGTCCCAGACAATGGGCAGCGGCAAGACCACCCATACCAGCCCCGACCTGATTGAGAAATTGGCGTCAGCGAGAAGCCGACGTTCGTAAACTCCGGATAAACTCTAACAATGATGATATTGAGCTTTTGAACAGCTTGCCTGCCATCGTACAAAGGGGTGCTCGTCGCGTTCATGATGGGACCTGTGATATAAGTGTTAGTTCGTGATAGAGGTGTCTTGAGGTTCCGGGTTCACCTGTGATTTGGAACCGAGAAGAAGGTTTGTAAGGGACAGAAACTTGACGCTACGAGGTTTTATACGACCGCAGGACGCTCATACCGTGACAAAAATCAGGACCCGCCTCAATACCTGCGGTCGAATCCGCTCGATGATGACCTCGAAAGTGGTCTATACTCATCCAGCCTATGTTCAGTCACAGCATGGTGTCACGTACTATTCAAATGGCCCGCCCTTTCCCGCAACCGAATGCGTCTGTGTAGGCTGTGTGCGGTCGGTATACACGACTGGTAAGCACCTATGAGGTACCGGATGTGGATGGCGGAGGGCTCGACCTGAAGCCCGAGGAAACAGCTCGGATTTGGCACGCCCAACGGGGTTGTAATCAGGACTTGGAGTTAAGTGAATACCGATAGATATGGATCTGTCGAGACGGCCATGGAGGTAAGCAGCCATCCACGAAATACACGGAAGGACAGAAAGGGGAAAATACTATATTTGTTTGGTGAAAATTTACTACGATGTAACATAAGCGGGTCACCGTCCCAAACAATCCCGCCAGCTCTAGGACTATCACCGATCGACTTCGCTGGATAATAGAAAACGGGAAGGTCAGAAAAAGGTTCTGATAAGGAAAATGAATAGATACCCACCCGAACACGAGATCCTGAGTGAGGAGGAACAGGCCGCATCGTCAGTAAATCAATTGTACGTCATGACCAATGAAGGACGTACCATAGTACCGATAATCGCAACAGCGTCCGCAAGCATGTGCTGACCACATTCATGTCAGCATTCCAGAGCAAACCGATCCCATGTAAGGTGCTTACATTTCTCATAATGAAATCGGCACCTGCTAGATGTGCGAAGCCAGGAGCACGGATGGAACAGCGGTATGGGCGGTTCGTGCCGTCAGAGACGAGATAGACACCCATTTCTCCTTTGGGGGCCTCTATCGCAGAGTAAGTTTCGCCTTTTGAGGAGAAAAGGTCAGCGCCGCTTCCCTGGATATAAAAGGCAATCTAATACGTACCTGGCGGTACGGAGTAACCCTCGCTGAAAATCTTAAAATGGTGGATAAGAGACTCCATGGACTCCTTCATTGAAGCCCGAGGTGGTGGTACGAGTTTGTGGTCGTCAACTTTAACAGCACCGGGAGTGATTTTGTTGAGACACTGGGAGGGAGTTTGCTCAAAGTTTACTGGCTACCGTGACTGACGAACTCACCTGAGAGATGATATTGAGGGACTCTCGCATCTCCTGTACACGACACATGTAGCGGTCATAGCAATCACCGTTCTGTCCGATGGGTATGTCGAATTCGACCTATAGGTTGCTGTCACTTCACTGCATCGCTTGCCTTTGCTGGTAGACTCACCTGGTCATACATATCGTACGGTGCGACCTTTCTCAGATCCCATTTGATACCGCTGCCTCTCAACATGACCCCACTGAAGCTGTAGTTGAGAGCATCATCCTTGGTCACTACTCCGACGTCAACCGTCCGTTCTTTCCATATTCTGTTCCCGGTGACAACTTCTTCTACCTCATCAACCCGAGAACTGAATTGGGTGGCCCATTTAAAGATATCGTCGAGAAGGCCGTGAGGAAGATCAAAGGCAACTCCTCCTGGACGAACGTAGGCGGAGTGAAGACGAGCACCGGAGACACGTTCGTAGAACTCCATGAGTTTTTCACGCTCTTCGAAACCCCAAAGGAAAGGTGTAAGTGCACCAACATCCATGGCGTGAGTAAGAATGGCCATCAGGTCTGAAGTACCATGATATATAAGCATTGTACGGTAAGCAGAAGGGAGACATGGCACATACGATTGAGGATACGGGTGATTTCACCGAACAGGGTTCGGATCCATTTAGCACGGTCGGGTACTTCAATGTTCAAGAGTTTCTCAACGGCTCTACTGTAGCAAAGTTCATTGGTCACTGTCAACAGTTATCAGAATCCGACCAACAAGAGGGGAAATGGTCGACTCACTCATTGAGACATAGTCTAACCGGTCGAAATATGGCAGGGCCTGAATATAAGTCTTGTACTCAATCAACTTCTCCGTTCCTCTGTGCAAAAGACCGATGTGGGGATCCGCTCGAAGAATTTCCTCTCCGTTCAACTCAAGGATTAGACGAAGCACTCCGTGAGCTGCCGGATGTTGGGGACCAAAGTTGACGGTAAAATGTCGCATTTTGGCGTCGTGTCTGGTACCGGTTTCTGCGAGAATTTCAGAGGTCGTCATGCCATGAAGATCCTCGACAGTATGATATTCGAAGACGTTTCTGGCGCCTCGGGTTTGAGCGGAATCGGTTGGAGAAGTTGAAGGGGAAGCATAGCGGAAGGTCGGCGTTGATGAGAGGGAGCGAGTTAATCCTCTAGAAAGACTTGAGGAGCGAGCTGCTGACCGCAGCAGTAACGAGGCCATCCTTCGAGGAGGTCGACGTTGACGACGATGAGGGAGAAGGAGAGACGCGAACACGGAACAAACTTTCTCACGCACCCGGGCTCATTACATCCGTTTTTGGTCGTTTGACTCCGAATACCGGGCCAGAGCTTGGAGGCCTGAACCTGCCTGAACTCCCCCATCCACCATGAACCGTCCTTTGGAACGGTCTATGACCTCTGCGCTGCGACACTCGTCACGAATTAATCGAGAGAACATTCAAAGGACTGTCATATCAGCAAGATTCAACTCTACAGATGCTTCGCAAACCAAGCAAACGCTAACATGGCCTGACTATCTTGCGGTTCGTGCTAACAGAAGGAAGTGGCAAAACGTACGTGGTCGGTACAAGGCTGGTAATGGAGTCAAACTGAAATATTCCACCCCCCTTTCAGGCCATGTCAATTCCCACCTCTGCTATAGGACTGTTCGGTGGTGCCTCATATTTCGGGAGTTTGAACACGGACCCCATGCAACCCATTCTTGTGAGGAAACCTAGACGATCGTCAACTGTTGGAAATTGGACTAATAATGGACTTGCGCAGGGACTTGATCCATTCATGTTCTATGGGATTTGCACCGCGGCTTGTATGGGTGCGTCGTGTGGACTTTTCACTTACCGAAATCCATCTGACGCGTCGATTCTAGGATTCGGATATTTGCTCGGCCCTTCTCTAGGCAACGCCATCTGGAGGTTCACCCATCGAAGCTATGGCAATCTTATTGACTCTCGGGATCGTGAATTCTACCAACACATACAAAAACGACGGGTTGATGCATCACTCCAGAGCCCGACGAGCCCCGTACCAGACTATTACGGTAAGCGATTTCCAGGAATTTATGTGTCAAGACGCGTTGCTGAGAACGAAAACAGGGGAGAAAATCGGTTCGTTACACCAATACCGTCGGGTACGTAGGGATTCTCGGTCCTTTCCTTGTCGTTCTCGCATCGCTGACTCGATCTCCAGTGGCTTCGTGACCAGGGCAAGTACAGAAGAAAGGTGGTACTGCCGGAGGATTAGGTACCTAACCTTCGAGACGCGTCCCCTCTAAACCATGTCGTAGCATACGTCCAAGTCGAATAAAACCCTCCGCTCACCGACAAGCTTCCTCGTAATGAGAAACTGAGAACATCACAGTCATCCCACCAGGCTACTGACCTGTTGCAGCGTTCACTGAGTGGTTCCTTAGTTCGAATGATTATGCGTTTGTTGCTCCCTCCCTCGTCGGAACACCCCAAAACAACGCGCTCTGTAATTATGTTCTTCATACTAGTATGAATAGAATGAAGCAGAGTATTATGTTAATATTGTCGCATGCCGCGCAGACCTCTTCGGAATGGTAGCCAGAGTGCTTTTCGATGCATCCTGCGTAGGAACAATTGTTTAGGACAGAACTTTCAACTGTTGTTTCACAAGGCCTTGACGCACCCAAAGCTTCGCGTTGTAGTCCAGACAAAGCCACCTCTAGTTCTACGTCTCCTTCGCTATCAGCTCCTTCATTCTCGTCCGAATGTCTGCATGAACATTTTTCAAGTCAGCCTTCTTGACCACCGGCTCTATCCGTAGATTTGTGGGCCAATCATTCTGAGCGGAGCCGGAGGCTAGAGATGAGGCAAAGAGTAAAGCAGTAGTGTCAGAATACAAATTATAGCAAAATACATGTATTCACCTGTCGCTCTCTGCTTTCTCTTCAAAAGTCGGTCTATGACTGTCGGTTCAACTTTGCTTTGAGATGATTTAATGATGGAAGGGACAGAGGGGGTGACAGTCGCATTCCTAGCAACTGAGCTTTTGGGTACTATCTGGAGCAATTTTCTGCACGTTGGTCGCATCGCGTTCGGCGTCGGGGGAAGAGTGAAAGGATGGCGTTTCCCAAAAAGGAACTGCTGCTAACCCGGCTAGACGCCCGTACTTACTGCATCAAGGTGGCGGGGTTGGGCGGGACTTTTTCTCAAGCTATTAGTATCGCTAACTACCAGCCACGCAGACCTGACACAAGCTACGGAACTCTGCAGTTCATAAACGAGACCACCGCAGGTTAACCTCTAACCCCTCTTACCTGTATCACTGAGTGTGTGAATGAAACGATAAAACCTCCACTTCTTGCGTTACCGTCGTGTTGCTGCTTGCATCATGACAGGTTTCTCCAACTCCCTTCCCTTTTCCTAGCGTTTAAATCAACGATTTGATTCGCCTCATAGAATACTAAACATAGCGTATGACAGACAAACAAAGATACAAAGTATAACAAGACAGACATAATAAGCCAGCATTCACCGTCTTTGAGTCTTTCCAGCCTTCCGCTTGCCGGCGAACAAATGTTTGGGCTGCATACGAAGTCAATCCAATCAGAACCTTGGGGGCGAACATCCACCGACGTGTACGACTCACCATCTTGGTCTTGATTGCGCGGTCTCCTTCTCCAGCCTTCGCGAGCATATTGCGAGGTCGTTGGCCGAGGTTCCGTAGCTTGGTTGCTTTCGCCGCTTGCTAGAAAGAATCAAAATTGATGAATAAGTCGAGTATTGTTTTGTTTGGGGGTAACGGCTCACCCCTTCGTCTCGGAGACCAGCTAGTTGTCTGTTCGATCTCGGTAATCTCTTCGAGGTAACAGCAACAGCGGCACCAGAGTTATCCTTCGCCCTCTTTAACATCGGAGCTTCATCACCGTCAACATCCATCCACCCTTCAGCATCTTCTTCTCCCTCATCGTCTTCCATATCAACATCCATGCCCTCATCCTCCTCTCCTGCCCGCTTCCTCTTCTGTCCTTGCACCTTCGCTAACATCTCGGCGCGCTCCTGAATCCTACTTGGATCCAAGCCCGCCGCAGTGAGTTCCGACGTGAGTTCAGATAGGGTGCGAAGACCCGCTGTTCGAGGTAGCCGAGCGGTGTTCTTCTGACCCTTTTTCATCGCCTGGGACTTGACTTTGCGTTCGAGAGCAACCTCGGCTTCTTCAGCTTCCCGCTCCTCGTCAGAATCAGGCTATCGAAGCAACTGTCAAGGCCTTTTCATATTCAAAAACTGAATCACTCACAATGTCCTCGTCGAAGTCATAGAACCCTTCGGCCTCCAACCTCTCCTCTTCTCTTTCGAGAGCTTCCAACTTCTCCGCAATATCAGGATCGATGAAGTCCGCGATATTCTTGCCATCCATGATTTCAGGCATGATATCCATCTTCCAGTCAGGGTTCTTGAGTATGTAATCCTCTAGTACCTGACTGTCAGCGGAAAAACTCATTCACACCACAGTGGAAGACTTACGCTTGAGGTTAATGTTGAACACACCAGCACCTCCCTCCTCAACCTCGACATCCCGGAGTAATCTTCTCCTGCTTGGATCTTCCTTGTCGTACTTCTTCCTCTCCTTCACAACCTCAGGAATGAATGGTGCTCTAACAACATCATCTCGGGCTTTAGGTTGCGCGACGTGTATCCGATTGATGACCGTGTTGATTTTGCTGCCCTTGAGCTTGTTATCGACACGCGCCGCAAGAAGAGCATCGCATGCTTTGTTCTTGAGCTCCATCACACCCTCCTCAGAGTAACATGAGACCTGCACGCATTGGACATCCTCCATATCGATGATCTCCTGCACTAATGCGCGGGATTCTGGGGCCAGATCCTCCAAACGAGTGACGTCGATTTTATTGATGACGAGGACAGTAGGTTTGCCCGCGAAGAGAGGTTTTATGGAATGGAAGAGTTTACACTGTTTTTTTCTTCTGTCAGCAACGAACGAGGGTTACTCCGAGTGAGTCTTACCTGCGCCTCTACGGTGTACCCGCACTGTTCACTTAAATCCATAAAGTATAACACGCAGCTCTTGAGGTGAGCCATCGCAGTGATACTTTGCATTTCGATGGTGTTCATTTCCTCCAACGGATGATCCAATATACCGGGCGTGTCGATAACCTGCCAACGCAGATACTTGTAGTCTAGGTGACCAACGAAGAGGGATTTTGTTGTGAAGGCATAAGGTTGAACGTCGACGTCGGCGCGAGTAACTTTATTGATGAATGAAGATTTGCCGACGTTGGGGTATCCGCAAATGAGGAGTGTCCGAGTGTTGGGATCGATAGCAGGGAGACGTGAGATGTGTTGCCGGACTTGCTCTAGATAAGCGAGAGGATCTTTTTGCCGGCGCATTATCGTGGCCATTCTGACAGGTATATGAGTCTCTGGCCCATGAACGGAGCGATAGCAACGTACCTTCCAAGAGCAGCTCTCTTCAGCTGCTTACACCGGTACAGACTGTCACCGAATTTCAGCAATCGAACATAGTCTTTTGCGACCTGATCTATAAGATGTCTTGCTGTTCGAAGCTGACCGAGGGCAAGCTTGTAGTGGTTTTTGTCGTATAGAACGTTCATGAGCGAGGATAGAAACGGATGGAGATCCTGTACCACAACGAAAATTGGTATCGAGCACACAAAAAAAGTTATTCGAGACGCACATCGAGCATTGGGAATTCCTGCAGGATCGCTCCCAGCTTTTCATCGAACGAGTCCTGCGTGAATTTCACTTTTCTCATGTAAAAGTTTCGTATCCGACTGATTTTGAAGTTTTTGTGGATGACCTTTAGAGTATCAAGTCATTAGGCTCGTCGATACGCGGGTCAGAAAAAAAGCGCTTACCGTTGGCGTCTTTCGCTGAGTTTTTGAGAGGATAATATCCAGGAAATCGGTCGCTGTGGGCACAGGCGCAATGGCCTTGAGACCGCTGGTCGACATGTTGGGCAGTGAGTGTGCTGGAGAGGAATCGACCAGAGTTCACCCCAGAATGGATGGAGGAAGGGAGGCAGAAATTTTGAAAACTTTTTCCCACGCAGCAGCCTGTAGGTCGGAGTGACTGCCGACGGCGGATGGCCTAAGCCTGGCTCAATCCCAACCGTCACGTTGAACCAGAAACTCGAGTGTCGAGATGAGCAGCGTCTCAGTACAGGCTGAACAAGAAGAAACGCAAACAGAACAATCACAATCCCAGTCGTCCACCCATTCAGCACCAGTGACCGGATTCGAAGCCTTGCAACAACGCCTCCGCGACGACCCTCATGACACGGAATCCTGGAAAAGATTCGTAGCGAGCGCAGAAGAGAGTGGAGAGACTGAAAAAATTCGCACTGCCTACGACCTTCTGCTTCAACAGTACCCTCATACCGTGCGTTTGTGTGATACCCAACCGTGTGGTCCGCTCATGTGTTCACCTTCACCAACAACAACTACCTAGTCCTCAGCGCAAATTGCCTATATTAACCACTTTTTACACAACCCGAGTACATTCAAGGAAGCAGAAGAGCTTTTCAAACGATTCATCAAAGTTTCTCCGTCCGTTGAATTGTGCCGGTTCTACCTGACATACGTTCGGTCAGTTCGACTGCAAACAAGTACCACTTTGGATCAAGCACTGAAGATTGAACTCGTCTTTTGTAGAAGAATCAATACTGACCCGTCCTCGCGTGATATCATTCGCAAGTCGTACGAGTTTGCTCTCAGTTTGATCGGACAAGACAAAGATAGTGGCGATATCTGGTATGACTACTGGTCGCTACTGAGATCGGGTCAGGTGTGTGATGAACAGCTGCAACTTTTGGGCTTTGATACTGAGCGCCGGTATCATAGACCTCCTCGACTTGGGAAGAACAACAGAAGAACGACGCGATTCGCAAGGTCCTCCACCGCGCAGTCCAGATACCACTGAACAATGTCGAACAACTTTGGGGAGAACTCGAAACATTCGAGAACAGTATCGGACGCGTGACAGCAAAGAAAATCATGCAAGACCTGTCGCCTGGCTATATGCAAGCGAAGTCGACCCTTCGTGAACTTACAAAGCACACTTCACCCCTCTATCCTCCAGCTACACAGACTACACCCAATACTTCGCCTGGCGATTTTTTCCTCCCAACGCTACCCTCTTTCACCGCCACGGAGCGGCAGAATGTCGGACGATGGAAGAGTTATTTGAAATGGGAAGAGAGCAATCCGCTGATGTTAGAAGAAAAGGATAAGGCGACCCTCATCGCAAGGATCCAGTCGGCTTATCGAAAGGCGACAGTCCGAATGCGCTATTTCCCCGAAATATGGTGTGTGACTATGTTTGTCTGTTAGTTCTTTTTACTGATGCTTGTGAAGGTTCATGTCCTACAAATGGTTGACTAGCATTGGGAAAAACGACGAAGCATTAGCACAACTCAAATCAGGGATTGAATCCAACCCATCCAGGTACGTGCAACCCGACCTTATCGCAGCTAGAGGATACGGTTTCACCCCACCCTTAGCTTTGTGCTAAACTTCGCGTTAGCTGAAGCTTTGGAAGCCAAGAAGGAGTACACCGAAGTCCATGCAGTATACGAAAAGTTCATGTCCATCCTTCGGGACGAGCTTACAACCTTGGATAGTGCTGAAAAGGCACGGGTCGCGGAGCAAGCGGGTTCATCGACATTAGAAAACGATGCTATGAGCCTTGACCGACCTGCAGACCAGTCAAACGGAGGTTCTTCTTCGACCTCCGAAGAGATCAAAGAGCGACGCAAAGAGTTTGGTACCGTATATATCAGCTACATGCGCTTCGTGCGGCGGGCTGAGGGCGTCAATGCTACCCGACCGCTCTTCATAAAGGCCAGGAAAGATCCCCTCATGCCGTGGCAGGTTTATGAGTCAGCGGCTTTGATGGAGTATCATTGCAGTGGCGAGAAGGAGGTCGCAACCAAGATCTTCGAACGTGGAATGTCATTATTTGGGGACGACAAGGACTACGTGCTACGGTACCTCAGTTTCCTGATTACGATCAATGACTCAAATAGTAAACCCCACCGCTCTCTTCTCGCGTCCTACTCTCTGAACTGAATCATTTATAGATGCCCGGGCGTTGTTCGAACGAGTTATCGGTACTTTCCAGCCCGCTGATGCAAGGGATCTTTGGGAGCGATGGGCACGTTACGAGAATCAATACGGCGACCTCGAGACCGTACAAAAACTCGAGAAACGTATAGCTGAGGTGTATCCTTCTGGTGAGTGGCGGCCGCTAAGGAATCGTTTGCCCTACGCATCTGAGATTCCTACCACACAGAGTCGCCCATAAAGCGGTTTGCCTCGCGTTACACGTACCTCAATATAGATGGCATTGCTTCTCGGGACCTCGGTTTTGCGCGCGCAAAAAAAGAGATTAGCCCCACTAACACATTGTCGACTATCAACGCCAGCAACTCCTCTCTGGGCCAAAATAATTCGACATCGAACACTGGACCGACAACAGGGCAGTCGCTGAAGCGTCAGCCTGGGGATGACTTTTCTGGAGGGAGAGGTAGGAGACGCGGAGAGGATAGAGAACATGGACATAAACGTCAGCGCGCCGCCTCGCCTTCAAGGGAACGATTCGATGGGCCCCCACGGAGGCGATCTCCGGAACGTAGTCGAAAATCAGGTGCGCATGCTGAGAGTCGTGAAAGAGAGAGGGAGAAAGAAAGGGATCGCGAGGAGGATAAGCCGGTGACCCTCCATGCCTCGCTGAATTGGTTTGTCAGCCAACTGCCGGAACGCAAATCTTTTGACGGTGAGTGGGCTTTCTCTTTCTGCTTCGTACGAAGCACTGAAACTCTCACAGGCCCGATCTTCAGAACGGACGACTTGATGAGCTTGATGAGAAATGCTGTGATTCCAAGTAACTCGAACAGGCCGCGTTCTCCCCCTCCTCCGTCGCGCAGTGGTGAGTATCTTCTCTTTCGATTCAGCAACCGGGGGCTTACTATGTTATGTTTCCCGCCAGGCGGACGACCCCCACCAGACTATGGTCCTTATCAAGGCCCAAATAGCAACCCAAGAGGTGGGAGACGGAATTGGAATTGAAGTGCTACGCGGGACTGTTTTGAATTTCTACTATGGCTCAGTACGACAGGACACGCATCAGAGACAATGTTACATTTGCCCCCTGTACTTATCATTACCATACTGCTCGAAAGCGTTCTGGTGAACACATTTCTGCGATGAAGAGGTTGATCTTTTTTGAAAGGAAACAGATTCAAAGTTGTAAAACGTGATGATCTTCTAGCAAATGTCGAGAGCAGATGATTACGCTCCCTTAGAATTAGAGACTAAACATTACGATATTCAAATGCAGGATTCCCGGGTTCTGAAGTGTCGATAATACTCTTGGTGTAGCCAGGTTCACTATCCTTCGCACGAGCCTCGTCGGCCAAAAGAACTTCCGCATCCTCCAGGCTCAAGGACCTCTTGAGGTACGGGAGTACCTCCAACAAGATTTCGCGCTCGGAGAAAGGCAAAGCCCTTCGGAAAGCAGTCTGAGCTCCAAATTGTGTCATACGTTTCTGCCGTGGAGCGTACATGTTAGAAATCTGTATGCCTCGAATTTGACGGTAAGAAACACACCTTGAACATTTGGATAAAAGGCATAGCATGCTTGTCTTTGATCAGTCCCTTTTCCATTAACAGAGCCCGAACCTTAGCATCGTCGACCTTGTCCGCCGCTTCGTCGTATGCATCCTTGACCACCTGAACACAAGTATCTTGCCACTCTGGGAACTTGGTGGCGACATAGATGCGTACAGCTTTCGGCTTCTTGGGGTCAAAGTGGCCCTCGCCACTGTCCTTCTTGCCCTTGCCTTTGTTCTTGTTCAACATCTTCAACAGGGCAGTCTCGGAGTCACGAATCATCTTGATCGTTCCTCGCATGTACTGCCCAGCTTCGATGATAGTGGCGTCCACGGTCTGGGAAGTAGCAGGCCATTGAGCCAGTTGTATCGACTTGGGCTCTTTCAGAAGGTCGGACCAGATGTGTTCAGCGAAATGGGGTGCGATGGGTGTGATCAATAATGCTGCGGTCCTAATCCAGTACTCGACGAGCTCGGCATGCATGCCAATGTCGGAGGTAACTTCGCGGTACCAGTCTCGAGAACTCTGGAGTTCATAGAAACCGTATTTGAGTGCATCCTTGAAGTTCAAACTGAAACGAAGTGAACAAGTAGTCTTTACGCGGAAGAAAGGCAACTTACGCATCATAATGCCCTTTGGTTATGTTGGTGAGGTCGTTGATCTCGTGCTCGAAGACCTTGTCGTGATATGAGTTTCGTGGGCCTTTCCTCAGACTCTGGTCTTTAAGTACGTCCTAGAAAAGTGTGTGCCGTTCAGCAAACGGTCGACGAAACTGCAGTGCATCTCACCTCGCACCAAGCAAGCAGAGTATGGACACGAAGAATATTAGCATTGGCCGTCTTCTCGTCAAAGTTGGCGTCCTCGATACCGTCTCCTGCATCTGCCAAGGCCAAACGAGTGGCGTCCGCACCAAACTTCTCCACAGAGTCTCGCAGAGTCAGAGAATTTCCTGTACTCTTCGACATCTTCGCTCCGTTCAGCAGCAGATGGCCATTGGTACGCATCGAGACGGGCCATTTGTCCTCGGGGAAGATTGCGATATGGTTGTAGAGAGCGAAGGTCAGGTGGTTGTTGATGAGATCCTTTCCAGATGATCGAATGTCCATAGGATAGAAGTAGTTGAACTCGTGCTTCAAGGCATCCGCTTTCTCTCTCGGTAGTGGTGCGGAGTCTGGCCAAGCACCGTCGCAGAACACGTACTCCCACACCTCGTCCGTCATCTGATCAGGCGTAACCCCCAAAGGACCTGGGTTGGCACCGTCGATGCTATTCTCTGGAGAAAAGTAGCTGTTAGACAATCAGGGACCCTAAAGTATACTCCGAATACTTACCGTGGAGAAGCTGAGCAACAGTGTAATATGCCATGTATATCGTTGAGTCACTCAACGACTCGACCAAGAATTGAGGATCCCATGGAAGATCTGAACCAAGGCCATACGTTCTGGCACAGGCCCATTTGTTCAACCATGCGAGAGTCTTTTCGAAGGCATTTCGGGTCTCGCTTCCATAAAGTTCCATCTTTGTCAGATGCCTAGAGGTAGATCATAAGGAGACGGCAAACATTGAACAGAACCCCTTCTCGTACTCACCTCTCAACCTCGGCCCTCCAAGTAGATTCTCCGTAGTCCAAGTACCACTGGTCCATAAGAGCAACCACACACTCGTCGGCACTCCGTGACATGACCAAGCCCTCAGGTTCAGCATAGGCGAAAGCCAATCCTTGCTCAATCATGCTGTTGCGAACTTTGGGCTTCGCATCCTGAACCGACTCCCCTTTAAACTCCCCAACCAACATAGTTCCATTGTAGAACCCTTCCTTGTACGCAATCTCTTTGGCCTCAGCAAGCTGTTTGGTGTCCTTTTGAGATTGGATCTTCAGTTGCTTGACGATCGCGGCTGCAGTAAGTTCGCCATACGTGGGCGTCGAGAGGACAGGAACAGGGTCGAGAGCAATCCAGGAAGGATCGATCTTGTAGAACTCGGGCTTCTTCTTCAGATCCGTCACAGTTTGGAAGTCGTCTGGCGAATCAGAAGGCACTGAAGTGACAACACCAGTACCCTAAGTAACCAATCGTGAGATCCATCGCTCGCATACTACAGGACACGACTAGTTAACCCACCTTGGTGGCCAAAACATTGTCCATAGGGAGAACGTAGACTTCGGGGTGGATAGCGAAAGGAGCTTTGATCTTTGTGCCGACCAGTTTAGTTCCGTCGATGGTCAAGAGCTGATTGATTTCTCCTCTGGTAGTGGTTATTCCCTGGAAGGCCATGTTCCTCGCTGCGCGATAGGTGCAGACGTAGGCCTCCTTCTCGTTGATAGCGAAAACACCATACTTGATAGCGGTTCCAACAAAGCAATTAGTCTGTCCGTACCTGAAAAAGTCGAGGGTCTGAATGAGCGACTTACACACGTAAGGAGAGGAAGACGTACATAGTTTCCGGTCTGAGAGTTGCAGCGACGAAGAAGACCTTCCGGCCCCCCACTTTGCCTTCAATTTCAGCCTTCGCATCGGGACCCCATTCGAGAACTTCGGCCTTGACAGCGGTATATTCTTGAGGACCAAATCCTTCTCCATCCTGTCGGTCGTGGTCCATACAGGGCTGGCCATCCTTAGGACTGTAGATGGTATACCGTTCACCAAACTTGATCTTGTTAAGCCTGTAGAGCTTGTTCGTTTGCCAGCGTACGAAGGAGTCGTAGTAAGGGTTCGCCTTTGTCGTTAGGAATCGACGACGCCAGTCGATACGCGAGCCAAAGGAGCTATGGTCGGCCTACATCAGACACGTCAGTCACTAGACAAGTCCTTTCGTACAAAGACCCAGCGTACCATGGCAATTGGCGGGAAGTAGTCCAACCAGTGAAGAGGGTCTGCAAACTTTTTGATATCGGTCTTCGGTACCCCAATAGATTCCATGATTTGGAACTGATAAGTGTGGCCCGTCGACTTTGCGACAATCTTCCCTTTCTTTGCCTTGGACTTGTCCTTGTCGGATTGTGCAGCCTCAGCAGCCTTCTCTTCTGCCTCTTGCTGGGCGACAATTTCCGCCTGAACCTTCTCGTAATTCTCAAAGTCGCGTCCGAAAAGTTCCATTTCCCGAATGATTTTGTCTGCAGAGGCCTGATACATAGATAAATCAGCTTCAAAACCTAGCTATTGAAGTATTACAACGCACCTTGATGGGCATACCGGTGACATGGAATCCGTGGGGGAACAGAACCCTCTTGCCCAACATTCGCTGGTATCCGGCAGTGAACTCAATCTTCGAGATTGTGAATGCGTGCCCGAGATGGAGACTGCCATTCATGTATGGGTAAGGAAAAGTCCCGAACCACTTGGGGTATTTCTCTCGGATTTCGTCCTTCGAGAGGCCCTTGAGTTCTTCGGGAGACGGTGCAGCGACTTCAAATAGATGCTCATCCTCCCATCTCTGTTGGTATTTCTTCTCTAGAGTTTTCAAGTGATCTCGTTTCCCCGTCTAAAAGGTCCCAATATCAGCAAAGAGAAACAACATCAACGAATAGACGTCTGAAACGCACCTGGGCAAGTTCTATAGTTTGGGACATCCCGCGATATTTTGGAAGAGTAGGAAGAGTGGGGACTAATGTACAAAGTTTGTTGAAACGAGAAAGAAACGAAATTTTGGAGAGAAACAGCACGAAATTAGTCCTTCATCGATCTTCCCGATCGAGTCAGGATTCCGTGCAGAAAAACTTTTGCAGTCACGAGACTAACGATGCAGAGGTATAAGTCGCTGAACTGTAGCACTGCCACAGAGTGGAAGCGCTCATCAGGCGCTCTCTCTTAAGATTCACCAATTCACCCTCGTAAAGGGGAGAGTTAGCGAGATGGAGCAGATCGTCGAAGGCTGTTAGACTTTTGAGACAGTAAAGCACTCATCATATGGGCCTAGAAGTTACCACATGTTATCACCTCAGACCTAGAGGCGCCGAGCCACTTACTCAGCGCCAACTGAGCGAGCGCTTCAGTGCCTGACCGTGGGATGCTCGACGAGTTGTCCTCTTGAAAGGCTCTTGTTCTAATTCCTGAGCAACGGTCACTTGTTCGACGACCTTGAACATCATTGTGGCGGGTCCATTATTGTGGGTGCTTCAAAAAGGCTATACATTTGGCTATTCATGCCTTTCATCTTTAGATCCCGCACTGTTCATGATTAGTGTTCGACCGCCAGCTCGATGTGGCCGTTCAACGCCTATAATGTCAACTGGCCAAGACCTTTCGATGGAAGAGCTCCCCCAGTCCCTCAGAATCATTCCAATCCGAGTCAATGGCTTTCCGGTAGTTGGCAGCCAAACCCAAATTTCAATTGGCAGCAACCATACAACCAAACGCGGAATACATGGGTGCCTTCTCAAGGAGGACAATGGCCGGCACAACATCCTCAGCAGCAGCAGCAACAGCAACAACAACAGTCGTTCAATCCATACAAACGTGTACCCAAACCACCAAGTGCAGAGTATATGGCGACCCAGTTGTCGGATAATCCCTTGGGGCTGTCGAACATGGTGTCCAGGTGCGTGATGTTCATATCAAGTCGGATCGCGAATTGACGATTATGCTTGCATTGCTCCCCAAATTGGCAGAGAGGAGTTGTATGGACCAGCAGTAGATGGGATACCTCCAGAGACACCCTGGGTGTGGAAAACGGCTGCTTTACAAGATGAGGATGACGAAGACGAAGATGAAGATTCACCTTCGACATCGCAACCGTCGAGTTCATTACAGAGGAATACATCATCGCGGCATGCCAGTGCCCCATCATCGTTTGGATCCCACAATCAGAGTACTAGCTATTCCGCGCCCGCTAGGTATTCGACTGACCCTTCTCCATCACCGTCTGAGCCTCCTCCAGCATCCTCGCCTTACGGTCTCCCCGAAGTCAACGGTCCGTTAGTACGTCCGCAGAAGTACGGAGGCACAGGCAGCTCCAGTGCCTCTGCCCAGGCTCAAGCTTATCCCGGACCTATGTCAGTGTCGGCGAATCCGGTTGCATCATCGATGGACATCAGGGAGTTGCGGCCTACGTTTTCACCGAGGATAGTACGAACGCCAGACCATTACCGAACTGGGGGCACACTATCACGCAGTAACTCGTTGGCCTCTACTACTTCCGTTGAACCGCTTGCTAGCGCAATGGAGAGGATGTCGACTTCGGACACTATTAATGAGGAGTCATCTTCGCGAAGAGGATCGTCGAGGAAATCGTCTTTACTTTCGCGACAGTCTTCCCAATCGTCGTCTCATACAAATTCTTCGGAACTATCATCGAGCTCGATGAGTGGGGTTGATGCACTGTCAGATGAGCCGACGGAGATGTTGAGTCCATTGATGTTAAACACGCCGTTTCCGCCCCCTGCGAAGCCGCTCGGAAGACACCATACTGCGCCCAATATGGGGAATAATGCTCTCACCTCAATTCCTGAGGATAACTCTTCTGATAGGGCAACACCCGGGCCTACAATCGTAAGGCATGCTTCAGAGATTGGTATACCGTCTGCTTCCCAGAACTCATCATCATCACACACATTACCTCAGAATTCCACCTACCCTTCTAACTATGCTTCAAATTCCCGCAGATCGAGATCGCCACCTCCCATACCCGTTCCCCCACCTGTGAGGCAGTCGACTGAAAGTCAAGAATCACGCCACGGAGGTTCCTCTACCAACCATGGCCCTTCTGCATCTGCATATCATACGTCGTCGGCATCCGCGCACGATATGTATTCCAGGAGGTCGCCCTCGAGAGGCGATTCATTCTCGTCTTCGCATCGGACACAGCCTCAAAGTATTCAGACCAGCCCCAACTATCAAGCCTCGTCAACCTATCCTCAGAGTTACAGCAAGCCGCCCGCCGCCTCCACCACAAATGTATATTCCAGTAGCTCGAGTTACAATGCGGCTCGAATATCGCCCTCGGGGAGGGAAGTGCCGGCCGAACAGCAGCACTCTAGATCATCATCGTCCACCTCCGCTTATAGCCAGAGCCGCCCACAGACCCATGGCTCTCGGAGTACAACTTATAGGTTTGAGGCACCTCCTTCAGATGACGAGACGGAGAGGACGTCTCCCCGACGTGCAAGTAGTCGCAGCTACGATTCGTCACCGACCAAGAATGGATATCCATCTTCGTCAAGTTATCGGTCGACTGACGCTCATGCTCGCTCCTCGTCTAGATCGAGAAATGCCTCCAGTTCCCAGTCGCCATACCCGAACGATAATGGTGAGACGGCGAGAATCTCCCCAAGGTATGGCACCCAGGGCGACGGTCTGTCTCCTACAACTTCGTCATCGGCATCGTCAAGTCACCATGCGTCCCCATCACATGGTGCGAGTGGCGTACATCCTGGGTATTCTTCGACATCATCCAGGAGTACGGCCACCGCCGTCGCCCCATATGCGCACAATTACCAGTCGGCGTCGGGATATGTATCAGCTTCTCAACAGTCCTCTTCCGCAATGTATAGCTCTGCCTCTGCGACAGGCGCTGCACATGACCGTGCGCGACGGACCAGCGAAGCCACCCATCCGTCTTCCAACCCCTACTCCACTTCAAACAACCCCGCCAGTGCCTCGAACTCGCAGTTCACGAAGTATTCTTCTGCATCGACTAGTGCAGCACACGATAGGAATGCGGCGTCCTCGTACACAACGCCGGTGGCCCCCGTGTCTGTGTACATCTCAGCCTCGTCCTCCGCCAATACCTCTTCGGGGAACACCAAGGTGAAGAGCCCAACAGCCAATAATCCGTACGATTGGCGATCAGGTTATTCTTCCAACAAGCGTGGGAAATCTGATCCCAACGGTACATCGACGCGCGACAGCCAAATAAGATCTCCTCCTCCTTCGAGCCAACAACAACATGCTTACAGGCGTGACAGCGATAGAGACAGGGAGCAATCTCGTTCGAGAGGGACCTCACCTCAAGTCTCACCAAGCAGCAGTAGTGGAGGCTACGATCGTCGATCCATAACCTCCAGTCGTCACAGTTCCTCCAATCCTTCCTCGGCTCGGACTTCTCCTTACGATAACAATGCCTCCTGGACCCTTCCCGATTCTTCCCCCAACCCACTACCACATCCTCCGAAGAATGTCGGCTACGATCGTGAAGCACTTGATGGGTTGCAGAGGTCGAACCCTAGTACGAGTGGTCCATCATACAGAAAGCCTCCGACGGGGCCTTCGGACAGACATTCGGCTGCGGCGCCAATTACGAACGCCTCGTCAGCTGGGTCGGGGTCGATGAGTGCTTCGGCTGCCGCTGCAGCGAATGAGATGAGGAGAGTCTCACCGAATAACACTGGGCAAGGTACAGTTGTGAATGACCCCCCACAAATCTCATCTGCTTAACACCTATCTGCCTTACAGGGAACAGCGCAAATGCCTATCGGTCGCTGGTCCGACAAGGCTACTGGAACAAACGAGGCGACCATTTGACGCCCTCTGGTTACGTCGTGTACGCTCCTCCAGATAGGGCGTATCCCCATGAACTGTCAAGTTACCCGCCACAGGATTTCCGCAACGAGACTGGGATGATCGCGTCGTGGACAGATCGTCCGCAGTTGCCAGAATCTATGCCAACACGAAATGGACCACCGCCGAGACCCTATGAACAAGTAAGTCTCGCTAGTCTCTCCCCCCCAGCCGATGGAATTTGACACGGTCTGATCCCTTTGTAGTTCATTATTTATATGCAACCACCTACATGATGGCTTATGATTTGCTTGATGCTTGCACAAGATTTGGCCAAGATGAACTTGAATGTATCCCGATGTTGACGTCTTCGATCTCTGACTTTAATGTATTGCACACTCAATTTTCTTTTTGCCACTAAGTAGGTCTCACAACACTGTATGTAGTAACATCCTCTGTCTCATTCTAGTATTACTATCAATGTCTGTGCTCTTTACACGCATCTATGGGTGACCTTCTGCACGACTCCAGGGTCAAGGCAACTATTAGCAGTCGTGGTACGTGACCGGCGTACAGTTCGGGGAAGGTCTGAGCTGCCCTGGTGCCAATTAACTGGAGTGTTGGAAGTTTCTGTGACGTCACGGACGACTCAAACCCACACCATGAACTGCTCTCGTTAGACTTGGACCTGGAGTCTTAGACTCGAACGAGCACTCTTCGCATTCCGGCTGGGAACTCTCTCGAGACTGTTGATCGATGTGATTCTCAGTTGGATGACCACCCGTGGCCAATTCATCGCGCGTCTTAGCAACCCGATACATTAGTTCTTGGACAGCCAACTTCAATCCGGCCATACCATATTCCTGAGTTCGGCGATCGACTCGTAAAGTCCGTATAGCGACTCGAAGCACAGCAGACTTTACTCCGTTATCAAGTTCAATTCTGGGATCATCTCGAGGTGAATAGCCAGCGCGAATGAACCCGTCGTTGAATTGTCCAGTTGGCGACGAGCGCAGTACAGCACTGAGCAACTGCACGGAACAACTTATACAATGTGCCTCGCCACCAGTGCTAAGTGCATAGAATCTCGGACTCTATGGTTGGTGAGGATTTTCGGATGTCCCCGTTTTCCATTAAGCTAACTCCTCGCCGGGTAGATCGCGCGTTCTTGTGACCAGGCAGGACTAGGCCAGGTACGAAACCTTTCGGAGACCGTGGACAACGATGATCTGATGGGAAGCAGCTATCCGTGAAGAAGGCCTTGTATCCGACCAGAAAAGATATATCAGCTCAAGGTAATTGTGGAGTCATGCATTTTCATGGATAACAGGACTTACGATGATGATGGTATCAGGTATCAAGCGGCCCTCCAAGAAGAGATGTTCTATTGTATGGATATGGGCGGAGGTGGACGGGACTTATCCTTGTTCTCCGTTGGGCAGAGTGCGGTGATATCAATCATTTGGTGAACATGTATTTTGCAGCTTACACGCATACATTATAAT
Source organism: Marasmius sp. AFHP31 (assembly GCA_024721195.1). Taxonomy (NCBI): domain Eukaryota; kingdom Fungi; phylum Basidiomycota; class Agaricomycetes; order Agaricales; family Marasmiaceae; genus Marasmius; species Marasmius sp. AFHP31. Next base: position 27,984 of record JANHQD010001112.1, read on the forward strand.
GTACAGGAATGGCTCCATAGATCGACTTAGCCACTGCTCACACCAGCCCGTGCCGCGTTATCTGTTGGCATCTCGAGTTGTAGTTGGCGTCTCGAGTTGAAGTTGGCGATTTACCTGTTTTCGCTTTTTCCGTCGTGAAGAACCCAGCCATCCCGAGTTCGATGGAGGCAAACTTAGTATGTCAGACAAGGCTTTCCGATCTCGAAACACCATCACAGGGACAAAAATTGAATGGGGACCGCCACTCCGAGTCTCCTTTTGGAGTCAACTTGGTTGAGCTCTCATCTCCATCCTCCGACACAAGGTGATGACAATGTTTATTGCGGCAGCGACAGTGATATCTACTGCTACGTCTTACTGTGGCCGAGAATTGGCTACAGGGCCTGTACTATCACAGCCTTGACTGACACATACAGGATGTTCGCTCAAGATTGTCGAGGTTGGATGTTCGATACGACTCGTTGCTGGTTGAATGTATAAAAGGATTGAGGAGGCAGCCCGGTTGGTAACCTCTCATCTTTCTTTCTTTTCTAAACTTCTACCATCTATCCAACCTACTCAAAGTTCCACTTTCATAATGCGTGCCTTCTGCCTTGCCTCCGTCTTTGTCCTGTTGTCCACGGGGTACGTAGATTGATTATGCTCTTCTCTCGGCGAGCCCGAAGCTCATCTTGATCCTCTATTCCTAGCTTGGCTACGATGGCCCTCCCTGCGCTATCGTATCCGAAGACTGTTTCTGTTGGAGGCTCAGAACCTGTAGTTCTCCTTCCGCGAGTATGCCCTGACCCCCTGAGTGTCGTAAGCTTCTCTTTCCTCGATGTGGTGGTGACCGCGCTGACAACATACATTGACAGCCCTGCTGCTCTGACGGAGCCCCGGGCTGCTAAAGAAATAATCTATCCTGAACGATACCAAACAATGACCATGAAATCTATGCGGCCTGGGGAAGGGTCCTAGTACTTATTTGCTAATCTATCCAACTCCACCCCTCCTTTGCACTGTATCTGTATGCATCTTTTCTTTCGCTATTTATTGACTCGTAACAGCTACAGTACTCGCTACGTACCCTGTAATAGCCTTACATTACGACTAATCATAGTGTTATCCGAAGTACGCGTTTATATCCGATGGCAAAATGGGACAAACACAGTGAATTTTTGACTAGAACACCCCAAGGCTCGTGGGCTATGTACCTTCTTTGTCGCAACGTTGATGAATGTACAGCGTTTGGTAGAAAGCTCAGATATGTGGTCCCGCTCGAGCGGCACCCCGGGACTTAGATCTACTATCGGAAGCCAACTCTGAAGAAGAGGGTCCCGGCTTATCCTTCCAAGGAGCGACGAGGTGAGAGTATTCAATTAGTCAACGCAAGTAGTCTGTGGCAAATATCTAGATCATGGAAAAGCTGGACCCTGCAGGCGTCGAGAGTCGGTCAGATCCTGTAGATACTCTGAAGCACTTCGGCCACACTGCCACCACCGTCTCCCAGCGGCATCCCGAAAATATGTCTTGACTCGGTCCAAGTGGTATCAACTGGATCAAAATGCGAATCCATTCGTCTACGAGTTCAAGCTCATAGCTCCAGATTGCGAATAATGAGGATGAGATCAACCGATCATGCGGTACTTGGTGGAGTGATGGGCGCTTTAGAGGACGTCGGACGTGTATGTAAGTACAAAGAATTCACCAGCCGGCGCTGCGTAGGTTCCGAGTCGGAGCAAGCCCCGCTCCGGCCCGCGTGGCTGCGTATGCTCACGACGCCGAATTGGAACGAGACGTAGACGAAATCTACCAACAGCTCGTTATGATCCTAAACCCTGTGCTAATCTCTTCACACCCCCTCCGCGGCATCCTAGTCACATACGCAATGCGAGTCGTCGGACTCAACACTCGAGACGTCACTGAGAGGTTCATTGCTAATCAAGATAGTAAGCCGCCGGAGGACTACACTCGTGATGGAGCTGGACTTGCTTTAGGCTCGGAGCTCAGGAGCGAATTGCATCTGGATGATGCCACCCATACCGTTATCACAGTTACACCCCTTCCAGCTTGTTCACCTTCCCCCGACAACCTCTCAGCTTGAAACTATGTCATCGTCAGGCCAATGTGGGCTACCTCGCCGGTTCAAGTCGCTCTGATGACGAGCCGTTATGGAGCGTTTGTCAGAGGAATTAATTTATGCGAGAAGCGTGTTGAGAGATTCCACCGTTTCATTCGCGAAGACCCGTGTTCAACGTTTGGCGCCTATTGCTTTGCCGTCTTCGAAATGTACTCCATTCCTGATCGACCATTACACGAAACCGATTCCCCGACCACCTTTATCGCTCAAGAGCCCCTTGGACTGTCGGAGGCTACTTTACCCCAGCCTTTTTTTCTGGCGTATTGAACGCCGTCGCAAACCAATGTAACCACTTCATCTTTGCTAAGGAGTACATTACGCCTCTCTTCGATGTCGTTCTGCTGTTTTCGACTGCACCACAGAAGTATTACCTTTGGGTACTACAGATCGCCTCGTGCTTTAACATGGCCCTCACAAATCCTCATGCGGGGCCACACTCCTCTCCAGGAGATAATTGTTGAGACCAAAAAAGCCCACCAGCGGTCATCTGTCAAAATTCGCTATGTTCTAGTGAAGCCCGTCATGGGTGAATCTAAAAAGGGGGAATGGAAGATGCCAAAGGGTTGGAAAAGGTATCCAGGGATGTGCTCTGTGCCTATTTGCCAATGAAGTGAGAGTCTAAAGGGTGATGCCTTGCTTCGAACTCAGACTGCTTACCAGAACCCCAAATCTCTCCGATGTGTAGTACTAGAGACTCGGGTGCACTTACACTATACTCCCCTTCCCTCCCTTGTCTTTGACCACTGTTACCTTATACCCAGCCCGCTGATAATCCGCGATCTCGCCATGTGCTGTATCACCCTGCGACTACTCATAGGAATGCTGACTGTCTAGGCTCTACAATATCAATTGTGAACGAAAAACCCGACTCGAAACGCGCTGTCGCGCGCGCGTACGACCCTCCCAGTCGGGTCAAAAGTACAATTCGCATTTGCTTTACAACTCTTCTAACTAAGAGTACAAACGACGAAGAAACCGGTAAAAGTAGCACAAAATCCATGTACTATCACAGATACGTACACCTAAAAGAACGAACGAGTACATCGGTCAACCCAACTCAAAAGTATCCCCCTCCACCGGTCTCGATCGGAGACCCGCCTTTCCTTGGATTACTCGGAAGCCCAATGGTCAGCTTCCTCACGCTTTCCTTTCTCTGCGGGAACTTTTTCAACTGTGTCTTCGGGAGGCCTGCTTCCGGTTCAACTCGAGCGAGAATTCCCTCCCTCGCGACAGGCGGGGTCGTCGACAATTTCACCGTGTCTCGCATGGGATCGTTGAACACAGAGGTCCTCATCGTCCTCATTGACCCGCTTCTGCCTAACGGAGATGGATCTCCGTCCTGAGGAGGATTGTAATCGTAGAACGATTTGTCCAAATAGGCCGGACGTGCTTCAACGTCTCCTCTCTCTCCTGCGTAAGTGGGCCGTGGGCTGGAATCTTGATAGGTAGGAGGGGGACGCGCGATATTCAACAAGTCTGTTGAACGGAAAGTAGAGTCCGAAAAGTCCATCTTCCCTTTCTCGTCATCGTCGGGGGTAGAAGGGAAGCTAGCAATATACACGGGCGCAAAGTCGGCGCCTTCGGGGGTTTCGGTTTGTTTCACTGCGTAAACAAGATGTGGTTATGGTTCCCGCAGCACAAAAAAAGAGTAGTGAATACTTACAGAACTCTTTCATCCCTTTACCAAACAGACAACGACAGACGACACCCATTATGGTGATAGCGATGATGAGGATGTAGGATGCGATCGTCATCGTGGCGAATAGAGGCCACACCGAAAAGATGAAACGATACACTAAACAGGCGAGGAGTTGAGATCAGTTCCACACTCCAGCCCAGATGCAGCGTCGTGATAAAGAACTCACAATGACTCCCAAAGCACGATGAAGCAACACCAAGGAACAGGAGTGAAATCAAAAAGAACACCCAGAACAACCTGCGTTGTTCCTTTCGCACTGATTGCCATCCCAGAACGAGCCAAGGGATAACGAGCTTCGAAGGCAAGGTCAAATTTCGTCGGGCCCTAAAGTCAAACGCCCACTCACGATGACCATTACGATGAGGGCCACTCGATATATCGTTAGATGGTCGGCATGGCGCGAGATGTTGCCCATCGAAGCCTTGTCAATCCACATCACAGTCGAAGCGAGAACGAAGAAGCCTGCCAGTTGAAGGAGGGACGAGAGGACCAAAACCAACTGGGAGAAATAACGCCATAAGCCGCATAGACACGGACATGCGAAAAATAAACGTACTTTGTACAGTATATGGACCTGGGAGGTAGAGTCCGATGCGCCTACTCGCTCAAAGGATTGACGAGCGTAGACCTAAAGAGCATGTTAGGATACACCGAATGATAACGCGAATGAGACTCGTTCTCACTTTGTAGAGCTTGAGGGAGAGTAGGCCAAGGAGGACGAGAGAGGCGACATTGAGAATGAGGATTGGGAGCTGAAAGATAAGCAAGTATTCAGCTACTTGTTCACGATATTCAGCTTGAAAGATATCGCACCTCATGCCCTTGCTTCATTTGCCACCAGTCACCTAAAATATCCTCCCCCGGTCCATTTTCCGTCCTGCAAGTGCCCCGCACAATCATAACATCGTACATTCTCTCCACAGTTTTGCTATTGCCAACCCTGAATGCTGCCCACGCCGTAACGAGAGCGTGTCCAGCAACTCCGGTTACGAGATGCGGTAGAGATTCGTTTAAAATGGTAACGAGGGCCAGAGCGAACAGCCAAAAATGAAAGACGAGAATTGTGATATCCTCTCGTACGGCGTCGCGAAGAGTGTCGTTCAACCAATGGAGCGAGCTGGCACATGCGAGAGAGAGGACAGCTCCATCAAAATTTACACCGGTCACTTTCCCATCGGAGTCTTTCAAGGCTTGTGTGGGCGGGAGTCCGCTACTTGCGTATTGCTAGGAGTCGAATGAGCAGCTATATACTGGTCTGAAGATGAAACTCACAGGTTCTTGTGTCATGAGCTCAACCATCCCCAACAAGGACTCAGCTCGACGACTCAGAGCTCTCTGTGTATTATTGCCTGGACCGATGACCGTGCAGTTTGTACCGGGTACGTTAGGTAGCCCATCGCACCACTCCAAATGATCATGGACGTCCACAACCAATCCGGTCAGGTTCGTGTATTTTACAACACTGGTTATGACAGTCCTTGCTTGAGCATTGTCGGCATAAGCAACACCTTGCAAAGCGGCGAGGACGATGCAGTAGATGAGCGCGAGAAAGAAGTAAGTAGTGGTCCACTTTGTCAAGGTTATACGGTTGTACTGGAAAAACAAAGAACGTCAGCCGCAT
>JANHQD010001113.1:0-16625 GCA_024721195.1 Marasmius sp. AFHP31
ATCTCGAGCGAGGTGTGCAACTACAGCGGCCAGGTTCCCACCCGCAGATGATCCACCCACGAGAAGACCTTTTTTCAATGACGCTGAGAACTTGTCTGGGTTTGAAGACACGGATTTTAGAGCCGCAAAACAGTCGTCCGCTGCTGTTGGGAAGAGATGCTCTGGGGCCAAGCTGTTGGAGTATGCTGGAAATAAGCACGGGATTCCTTCATATAGTAGCTCGACAGGTACGCACCGATATTCACAGTTGACAACAGCGATACGAACCTGAACACTCGCGACCCTCAGCCAGTAGTCGTCCAAATCACGGTCACCTATGGCAAACCCTATCATCATAGAAAGGCAAGTAGAGTCAGCTTCCAACCTTCGTTTCAGCGTGGAGATCTCTCGTACCTCCGCCATGCATCCAAAACAACAGAGGGAACTTTTCGTCTTGACCGTCGCGAGGAGTGGGCACTATGCCTCTCGCGAGCACTTTGACCCCTCCTCCGACATCGATTTCGTGCTCTGTGACGGTATACTCGGAGCCTACGAAGGAAAGACTGTTAGCCGTTGTCGTGTCCTCGAGTTCGATGGTCGTGATAACGTACTCGGGGGAAGATTGGATTCAAACTTGCTATTTACTTGCTTGACAAACTCATTGTAGGAGCTCCGAATCTGTTCTATGGGTAGATCAGTCGGAGGAGCTGAGATAGAGCCCACCAACGGGGCAAATTCTGGATCGATATCAGAGTAATGAGCCCATTCGGCCATGGTGGATCGTGGGTGGGAGGGTTAGATGGTCGATATCTCATCGATAGGCCTATATAAACGTTCGAGATGTGTCAGGTGCTATATGGAAGCAGGGTATGGAAACCCATACAGTAGGTAGAACCAATTCTAACGCGGTGATTCGAAGTCACCTGACCGTGATATGCGCACTGCGTACTACTGCGCACACTGTGCCGGTGTGCTCTGGCTTCTTGTCTTCCCAAAAGGTGGTGCATCCCATTAATTTCAGTCAGCAATTGACATATGAAGGCCTGGAGCCGAATGTTCATTCGGAGCTAAAGGAGTCCTTTGGTTCCCGTAGTTGACCACGGGTACCGTCTTAAATTCCGTGACCATGCGACTTCATCCCTTCAAGGATCGATAGCTGTAGAGTGACTCAGTTCGCAGAGAAATTCCTGTCCTAGACATGCGCCTCCACCGTCGTCCACCTGTTGATATAGTACTCTCTTGCCTGAACCCCTGGCGTGATTGGACGCGATCTACAAATTCCCTATCTGCGTCAAGAAGAAACTGGGTAAGCTTCTAGCCGGAGGAAGGTGAGCGGAGCGAGGGCAGGCTGTTGCTATGAAAGCATTCGAATAGGAATTCAGCTGTGGTTTGGGGCAAGTTACGGAGATGAACCCGGATTCCAATAGTTGACGCGGTTAAGGGATATAGGAGCGCTCGAAGAGCCATGAATGACTTCTCATTACTGAGAGATGCTGAGAGAAATGGCAGGAGATCTCGTAGAAGTCTGCACCCGATGAAGCCAGGCAATGGTGTGAGTGAGAGTGAGAGTGAGAGAGGGAAGACGATGGGTTATGGCGCAGTCACGCCCCGGAGCAAAGGCGCCGGCGTACGATCCTGCCTGCCGTTGCATGCCTGCCGTCCATATATTTGGGCATCGACCCTTGATCGACCTTCTATCCTGACTCCCCAGCTTCCATCATGCCAGGAAAAGCGCTAGATCCCGAGAAACTGGTCTCTAACAGACCGGGCTGTCAGAGGGCGCGAAACCAGCCATATCGGACTAAGCAAATTGTTGCTCTGATTTGCCTTTCTGCTGCTCTGTATGGGCTGTATGGCCTCAGCAATCTCTGGAGCGAGGGGACGGCGCTTCAGAACGTGCACCATGCACGACCTCCTCTGGAGGAGAAGGATAAGGAGGCTCTCTTTCTGTACGTTGCATGCTATATCGCTTCCTAGACATAGTATCACGCCAATTTCTTTCTAGCTCGATACCAGATGGTGAAAGTGCACGCTCCGCAGCAAAGACGTTCGCCAGTCGTCCCCATGTTGCAGGCTCTCGTCAAGACTACAAAGACGCGAAGAAGATACTGGAGCTCTTCCAAAAGGAGCTTGGTATCAAGCCACCTCGTAGACCGCCTATATTCAACGCCGGAACACCCAAGTCTCGCGCTTCCACTATTATACTGACCGAACGGTTGCGCCCAACTCATCCCACGGCATGGATCGATGTTTACTATCCGGAACTCGATGCTCCGCTTGGGAGAAGCGTGGATATTCTGGATGACGAAGGGAAATCGGCCTGGAAAGCGGATTTAGATGAGGATGGTGACCCTTTGGACGAAGACGCGCACAAGTTTAGGGATTTCGTTCCAGCATGGCACGGGTTTAGCAGTAACGGAGAGGCAGAGGGTCAGGTGCGATTGAACTTCAGACGAACTTGTCACCTTCAACTCAAGTTCTGGTCAGATTATCTACGCAAACTACGGAACGAAAGAGGCAGGTTTTCGCGCCACATCGAGAGTACTATCGCTCATACAGGCTTAGGATTACGATGAACTCGTCGAGGCTGGTGCCAACCTTACGGGAAAGATTGTTTTGACGCGTTACGGAGGTGTTCTGCGTGGTCTCAAGGCACGTCAGTGAATCATCCTATCGCTCAAAGGCTCGACCTGACGTCTTTTTCACAGATCAAAGGTGCTGAGGGATTGGGCGCTGCTGGAGTTCTCATCTATTCCGACCCACGAGATGATGGCTATGTAACAGTAGAAAATGGCTATACCCCATACCCTCAAGGACCCGCCCGAAACCCAACCTCCATTCAGCGGGGTAGTGTGATGTATATTTCGAAACATCCTGGCGACCCGACAACCCCTGGATACCCCGCTTACGAAGGTGCTGAACGACAAAAGCCCGTGAGCCTACCGAAGATTCCCAGTCTTCCTCTGTCGTGGCAGAATGCTCAACGCCTTTTGGAGGAGATTGAGGAGATATATGAATCTGACGAGCCTACGGTCAATGGTCGGAGGAAGCTGAGCGGTAAGAGCAGTACTTCAAAGATTCGACTCGTCAATCACGGTAAGTGGCGATCGAGACGCCGTTCTATTCGTGTTTTGATCTTGTAATACATCCAGTGGACTACAACGTCACACCTATATGGAACACGATGGCCGCTATTCCCGGCCACATCAAGGATGAGGTGGTCATTGTAGGATGCCATCGAGACGGTGATCATACCTATTTAGAATTCTCGTGAATTTCTTGCCTGATGTCCACGAGTATAGCATGGGTACTAGGTGCTGCAGATCCTATCAGTGGAACCGCCTCACTGCACGAGATTGTTCGCGGGTTCGGTGAGCTGCTTAGGCAGGGTTGGAAACCCCTTCGAACTATCCTGATTGCAAGTTGGGATGCTGAAGAGGTATGGATTCGTATCTGTAGTTCAAAATCTCCGTGATTGACGTGCTCTCTTCAGCACGGTCTTATCGGCAGCACTGAATACGGCGAGGACTTTGCAGAATGGATCGGAAAGCACGCAGTTGCATATCTCAATGTCGATGCATCATCCGGTTCTCAATGGGAGGCTCTGGCTTCACCCTCCCTCGCGCACCTCATCAAGCGAACTGCATCGGATGTCCCTCACCCGACTACTGAGGGCAAGACGCTCTGGGATGCTCGGGATGATCAAGGGCCATTCACTGGGTTTAATGAGAGCGCCAGGGTCGATGCGGAACTTGTTCACGATTTCGAGACCAGGAAGGCTAAGGGCCGAGCTTCATCTACGGGTGTGGGCCTCTTGGGTAGCGGAAGTGATTTTACAGTCTTCTTGCAGAGACTTGGTGTAAGCTGTCCTCTATCTTTGGGGCTTCGCATGCTGCGTGCTTACCAGATGTAGGTTGCAAGTGCCCATCAAAGCTTTTCAGAGACACCCTCCGACGCGGCATACCACTATCACTCGATCTATGACACGGTTCAGTGGCAGGACGAGTACGGCGATCCTGGCTATAAGAGACATGTGAGTGAAGCTGGAGCCTTTTACTTGCAGACTCATCTCAGCTTGCGTAGGTTGCTATTGCGCAACATCTAGGTCTCATGGTTCTCCGCCTCACGGACACCGTCATCGTTCCGCTCAACACCACCCAGTACGCCTTTGAACTGAGCGAATACGTTAACGAGTGAGTATACCTCTTCTGTCTCTGGCCCCTTATTCATCGTCTCCATAGAGTGGAAAAAACTGTTCCGGAAGATATGGATATCTCTGGTGACCTGATTGCCTTGCGGTGGTCCATCGAATCTCTACAATCTGCTAGCTTGGAGTTGGATGAAGAAAAAGTTGCCGCGGAGAAGAACTTCTGGGAAGCCCTCAAGAGACTCCCCAAATTCCCCAACCCTCACTCCCGTGGTCAATGTGGCGGTGGCTTCCTCAGAAGGGTGGCAAACTGGTATCGCTCTGTCTTTGGCTCGCCTGAACGACCCTTCGAGCACATTCAAGATTGGATGGACCTTTTCTCGGAAGAGTTGGAGGACGAAGAAAAGCTCTCCCGGTTACCATTCCCCAAGAACCCGTGGCGCGAATTTTTCAAAGCTGTAAAGAGGGTCGGAAAAGCAAACAAGAAGATCATCGCCTTTGAGCGAGGATTTCTCGATGAGGCTGGTATCAAGGACAGGGAATGGTATCGTCATTTAGGTGTTGCACCCGGCAAGTGGCTTGGTGAGTCCAGCGTTCGTAAGGATGGTCGCTCATTTGCTAACGATTATGTTTGTGACAGGCTATGGTGCTACCACCTTACCGGCCCTGACCGAGGCGATTGTGTATGATAAAAACGCAACTGCAGCGAAAGATGAGGTTCTCCGTTTGATCGTTATGTTTTTTGTTCTAGCGGACAAAACCAAACCCTGAGTTGGCTGGATATGTACACATAAACCAATGTATATGTCACATGCTAATTTGCTGTGTAGTCTGAATGTAAATCTCCAGTACTAGTGCATGCACGGTGCGGAGGTCTACCAGACGAGCGCCTACACCCCGATTCCGGAGGGTATTCGTCATTTTCCCACGGAAGTCTTTTTCCTCTCTCCCCCTCGGCCTCAACTCCCTTCAGTATGCAACGAACGTTAGTGAGATTGGCAGAATCGGTGTCATCCAAACCGCTCAGTCTTCAAGAAGCCAATGCAACTCTCCTGCCGCCAAAACCGTCAGTCAACAGGTTACGCTCCTAAAGGGTCGATAAAATTCAAGGCAAATCACTTGCAGGTTATACCGGAGGTTACTTCGAGCGCATCGATATCTACCACAAGAAATGAGGCTATTAGGAGATGACTATGTGAAAGCCGGTACGTGTTCCACGACTTAGGAGGCAATGGAGTTCCACCATTGACCCATCCCAAAGAATTCCGACGGCACAAACAAGTAACCAATCCAGTTCACATCATTGGCTTCTTGTCGCAATGGAAGATGTATCTTCAAGAACTCCCGCAAGGTCCGACGGGCGAGGTGTTTAGAGGGAAAAGACTTGACCCATTTATGCTTGAGAAAGTGAGCGAATTTGCGGTCCATTCAAACCGTTTCATGTTGACGGAGAAACTGTTCTCGTCTATGACAGATGTCGGCCGAGCAGCTCGGGCAGCTCTACGAACTTTTGCAGGCAACAAAGGAACCTTGGAACACAGAACCGTCCGACATGAAGTCTTCGGGAGAAGGAGAACGGTCGTCGTGAATTGGAAGGCTATGACGGACCTCTGGTACTTCATTTCTAGTTCTATTCTTGTATCCTATTTGTCTTAGGGTCACCGAAACCGTTGTAGGAACAAACTATCTTTGGAATGTTTACGCTTGCAAATGTGCAAGGACAACGCACAAAGGGATGGATTGGTGTCTCGGGCTTGGCGGTCTTCCAGCATCCTCTCATCACTATGTGATTCTCTCACTAGCCCCCACCATTCCCCCCAGCCCCCGACGCGACCGCACGAGTGACGTCTGGTGAAAGCAGAAATAGCGCAAAGTCCCAACCATCGACTCTGTTCTTTCTATTTTCGTTATCTCCTCCGCGACATCCATTCTCTACCAACGGCTTCTACGTCGTAAAAGCCACCTTAATAAACGCGCCCGGAACCCTCGTCCGTTGGTAGGGATTCATTCGCGTGTTGGAACGGCACAACTACTCCACTTTACCATATTGGATGGTTCCTGGTCACTTGACGGCCATTGGTCTGGGATTTGTTAAAAGGCAGCCGGAAACATCGTCGTATGACACCCATCCTCCCTCTCATTCTTACATCCACTGCAGTCATGTCTAACCAAGCTGTGAGTGCCTTTTTCCTTTCCTCGAGTTGTCGTGCTCATCGTTCTGTCAGACCATCTGTACTACAACCCGCCCGTTCTCCGAAGTTTCCTCTATCCATGCTCAGCTTTTCGACGCTAAGTCTAAGAAAGGTGAGCGCACCATCCTCTCGGTCACAATCTCGATACTCACTCATCCGACTAGGTCTCAGCTTCGAGGCCATCGCCAAAGAGCTCGGTCGTGATGAAGTCTGGGTTGCGTCCGCTTTCTACGGTCAGGTACGTGTCGTAGTTATACTTCATATGTTCTCGAGCTCACTTGTCTCACTTATGTCTCCAGGCCAAGTTCAACGCGCAAGATCTAGAGAAGCTATCTAGCCTCCTTGGAATAGCCCACACGGAGTTACAGGCTGGGTGTGGCGAGCACTGGTGGCCGCAGCGTGGTTTGGGTCCATCTCCACCAACTGACCCTGTGATCTATCGTCTCTACGAGGTATGATATTGCTCGCATTCTCATGGGTGACAGCTGTGGGTTAAACATGAACCATAGGGTGTGTTGGTGTATGGACAACCCCTCAAGGTGGGAGTTTGCTCGAGCCTGCGAAATGCTTAGCCTTATGCTCGTACTTAATTGTGTTTTGCCCAACAGACCGTAATCCACGAGAAGGTTCGTCGGTCGCTACACCCTATGCATTTCTGATCGGTGACTTCCTTCCTTCCCTCTGACAACAGTTCGGTGATGGAATCGTCTCGATGATTGACTGCAAGATTCACGTGGAGAGGAAACCTGATCCCAAGGGCGACCGGGCCGTCATCTCCTTCGAGTACGTGCTCCTCATGATTTGTCGAGCCGGATGCTAATACCCTTCTCAGTGGGAAATTCTTACCGTATGCCACCTGGTGAATAACATACAACTCCGATGAGAAGGCTTCTTTCAATTGTACACAAACGATAAGCACGGTTTGTAGATTATGGTATAAATATCTGAATTGAATTCCCCCCAGATTCCTAAGATTCCCACTCTTTAGCTCGAGAGATTAAGCTATGTACGATATATGTCAGCATGAGAGTTCAAGTTCGTCGATCACCTGCAGCCCTCTTACACCCACCTGGGTGTAGGCTTAGGAAGTCGGCCAATGGAAGTTTGCCTCGACCAGAGCTCGCCAATCTCGTTGTCTTTCTACTCACGTCCACTACCGATGTACGCTGCAATACACGCGTGTTGTTTGCAGACGTATTGTTCAACAGGGGGTCATCGATCATCATTAGGCATGGACAGTCCGCGAAAACCATACTCTTCGGAAGGCCGAGATACAACACCCGCTTGGAACTCGTACGTGGTTTGCTACCTGGACTATAGAAACCGATAACGCAGACATTCAAAGAGGTATCGTAGCCTATGATCATGCATCTGTCTTACCCATTATTGATGAGTGCGTTATTCCTTATCGTGAATTTCATGACACCTCGGCCGTAGTTTTGCACCCCTAAACGCGACTACGTGCGGCGAACTCAGCCAAGGATCATTTGGGAGAACGTATCATGCAGTTCAGATGGTTCTTTACCAGAAGACAACGAGTCGCCATCACTTGTTGCTGCTCAAGGAGTCGGGTCAGAGTCTGCACAGTGGTTGGAAGAGTTCCTTCGACGCTTTGATGCTCGCTTTGGCTGAACACTTCACATCCTTGCTGCTGGGCACGTTCTCGCGAGCCAGGCACCCCTTTAAGATAAGGTTAATTTGGCGTGAAGAAGCTTAACTCGTCTCTTGTCCAGCGAGTATTCAGTTCAAGTCCGAACGTTATCAACATCTATTGATAATTTCTAAACGTTCTTTGATTGAACTTCCTTATCTACTCTGCCCGGACTTCAATCAAATTGTTGGTCTTTGGTCAGTAAAGCCCATCCGAAATATTCGATTTTCGCGAGTACTCAAGCTCAGTCGTTGGCGCGAAACTCTGGGCTCTGGAATCCCGTTAAAAAGGGAGATTTACTTTGCAATATGGCCATCGTCCTCCGAACACCATGTTGCAAAACAAGTTCTTCCTACTCTTCCTTCTCCCATTCTCGCTGTTCATCCCGATCCTAGCTAAGGATGTTGTACGTGGCTCTCTGCAACTCCATTGAATCTGCGTTGACTAGTTTTGAAGACCCTTTCCTCCACTACACGCCCGTACTCAGAAATCTCCGCCATGCATACCGACCTCTTCAAAGCGAAGGCCAGCAAAAGTAAGTGCGATCCGCCAACGCGTCGGTGCTCTGGATGGTGTGGTTAAACCCTCACTCCGACTAGACCTCACCTTCGCGGAAATTGGAAAAGAAATTGGTCGCGACGAAGTCTGGGTAGCTTCTGCTTTCTACGGTCAAGTGGGTGTTTTCGGAACCTTTACAGTCACTGATCTTGTTCTTAACGTTCTTCACCTTTCGATAGGCGAAGTTCAAAACCGAAGAGCTGCAGACGCTCGCCGGGGTGCTTGACATGCCTCACGCAGCTATGGACGCGGAAATGGGTGATCACTGGTGGCCTTATCGTGGTCTAGGACCGGTACCCCCTACCGATCCTGTCATTTACCGTATATACGAGGTACGGTGATGGTCTTGATTGTTCGTAAGTTTTCAACTGAGAGTTTGGCAACGTACCCTCAGGGCGTCTTGGTATATGGTTCATCCATCAAGGTAGAGATTTCTTTGAGCTCTGAAGCCCGATTGACGCTGATGAATCACTCCCTTCCTACAGGCTGTCGTACATGAGAAGGTCGGTCGTATCAGAAAGTCCGGGATTGGATTGTGCCTCACCTTCAATCTGCATGTAGTTCGGCGACGGAATCGTGTCAATGATTGACTGCAAGATTCATATTGAAAGAAAAGCTGATCCCAAGGGTGACCGTGCTGTCATCAGTTTTGAGTACGTCCTTCCATTCATGAGGCTTCCGGAAAGAAAATTCGAGCTCAACTCTTTCTGCTAGTGGTAAATTCCTTCCGTATGCGACTTGGTAAAGAGTGTGGACGACAGACTGTATAGTAAATGTGACTTGTATACGAGCCCTTTGAAGTCCTGAACGTATTGATTGCACAGCTGGGCGTGAACATTATTTTTGCACGGAAACATGCAAGAAAAATATGACGCCTCACAGTTTAACAGATATTTGGGCTGAAAATAGTTGAAATTGAATTGAATTTCGGATTTTTGGCGTCAAAATACTCACTGGAAAGTAAGGCGTCTTATTTCTGTTTCATATTCTGCAACAAAATAGGTTTTTGCCCCAGCTGTGTTGGTGTGTCAAAGCAAGCATTTGGCCCGACTTGGGCATGAGTACATGATGACGGCGGCGGGAGCAGTCGTGGGCGCTTGTTTACCACACAGCAATCGTCGGCATTCTCCGGACCGGAAGCACGAGGCAGAAAGTAGGCACGATGACATCATTGACAATGGGACACCTACATACAGCTCCATTCGCCCTTACTCACTGCCATTCATCTCTTCCCTCTCAACCACCACCACCTCACGCGCCATGAGCAAGCTTCTGGGCAAGGCCGGAAAAGCTCTCTTTGAAAAGCATCTCGAACAGTATGCTCCTGCCGACCCACTGTACGAAGAGTACACAACCGACAAAGGCAAGAAGAAACGCAGAAAAGTAAGTGTTGCCTTGACACTTTGCGTATCTCTCATCCTACTAATGACTGCGTAAATAAAATTAGAGAGCCATACCACCCGGTTTATCGTCTCGCGACACTAAGATCCTCAAATCCGTTCAGAAACGTGCACATTACCTCGATAAGGGCTTTTCGATATGCGGATTCCAGTTTGGATGGACCTTCATCATTGGAATAATACCTGGCGCAGGTGATGTGGCGAGCGCAACCCTCAACTACACGCTCGTCGTCAGAAAGGCCAAGAAAGCCGACATTCCTCAATGGCTTCTCAGTCGCATGCTCTTCAACAACGCGGTCAGCGCTGGAGTCGGCCTCGTCCCGTTAGCAGGAGATGTCTTCTTAGCGGTTTGGAAAGCCAACTCGAGGAATGCTGCTTTGCTGGAAGAGTTTCTGCGGATACGGGGAGAAGAGTTCATGAAGTTGAGTGCGGAGGGAAGGGGACCAGAGGCTGTTGCCGCCGCGTCGTCCGATGGCAAAGATTTGAAGGCGAAAGGCAAGGGCAAGAACAAGGGCAAGGGCAAGGGCAAGGAGAAACAGGTTGCTTCCGGCGTGACCGAGTCGGACGCAGAGCAAGTGAAACCAGGCTCTGGTATGGCGAAGTACGAAACCATGCCAGGCGGAGCGGGAGCTCTGTCTGCCGCCGCTGGGCCCAAGGTTACTTCTAGCGGCAGTGGCAAGAGCATGAATCGCAAAGGGTTCACCTCATTCTTTGCGGGCAAGGACAAAGGAAAGGCGAAAGCGCCTGGCGCCAGGGACAGTCGTTTCATTGAGGACGTTGATGGATCCACGCGGGTATGATGCCTGTCTGTTAATTTCAGGTCCGTTTCCCGCATGGAGAAACATCTTCGCTCTGTCGTCTCTTTCGCTCAATGAACCTTTCATGTGGATCTTCTTGATATACCCCCCTTTCTCTGACGTATCACTTTCACTGATGTTCTCTCATTAATCAACCCTTCTACCTTACCTCTATTCAATACTCAATTTTCACGTTACTTTGTATCCATTATCTCCTCTCCTGTTTTGAAGATTGACGAACTCTAGGATCTGTATTCATGTGCCGTATTTCGGGGTAATGACCCCATCCTATATACCATGATTAACACTTACATACACGAAGAAATCGCTTTGCTATTGATCGTTAAATGTTGAACTTTGGCTACATACCATATACAGTCGGTAGATAGACTTACCTCTGGTGTAACGAGACGGATATGGTTGGCATAGCATTGGCACGAGAAGCCGTTTTAACTAGTGAGCGTGTGCAAGGCAAACCTCGAGGCGATCATAGTCATCATAGTAGCTTCTGGCTTTTGACACAGTACTTGCTATGATTCGCATACGCCGTCATAACCTCCTTACGCCCGCAGGGTGCGGGAAGATGCCCACGAAGGCCATTCTGGGGTGTAAGAATGTTCAGGGATGTTCGCTGAGGAGGCTCAGGCAAACCTCGAATGCCCTCACTCCTAGGAGTATTGCATATCACCTCCTATGCTCCTTGCTTTGATGTTCCGCAGTGTACGGCCTGGCGGGCTGACAGTTTATTCCGATTGGTCAGAAAAAGGTAGCTTCATGATTGATTGCTCGTCCTTCGTCCCTGCAGGGAAATAAAGCCTCAAAACTGTAACCGTTAACGGCGGATAGACGTTTAGATGGCGATTGCACATCACGTTCGTACACCAATGCCGAACGACGAGAGAGACCAGTCTCGTCGCTATGTCTGCGTGTCGGTGCGGTGCGTACTAAATGAAGAAAGGATAAGCTGATCCTCGAAGAAGCTAGAAGTCGAAAAGAGGTTGAGAGGTTAACCAATGGCCAGTGGTATTCACCTCAACCCCGTAACCATAGCATGTACATCCGCTGCGTGTTAATCTTCCTTTGAATTTGTCCACGCGGGGGCGAGGGTTCTTCACTCAACGGAGCGGAGCGGAAAGGGATTCTGATTGGCGGGAGACAACAGAAAATCATGAATCATTGTCCTTTGTGATTGGCGTATACAGGTGGCCTCTTCAGCGACTGAGCAATCTCTAGGCCCAAAGTGTACATTATAAGAATACAGAAGGTGAGCCATACCCTGCGTGTTGGAGAAGGATCGAATATATTAGATCGTTAGGTCTGGAAAAATGAGGAAGCGGAGAATAGGACGTACATGTTCGGCATGATCCAATAAAACATCATTCCACCCAGCTCGTTGTGTCCTATCGTACACAGCCCGCAATAATATTCTTTCGCCACGTACAGACAGGTTTTAGCGAATGTCATGGTAGCACCCGTGTACCCAGCGAGCGAAGAAAGCGGGGACGCGGATATGTGAACCATATACAGATACGAGATCTGAAAATGGGTAACTTGTCAATATGAGAGCATTCACTCAAGCCAGAAAGGTTTCCTGGAACGGGAATTAACATACAGCGGCCAAATTCTCTAGCACGTTGAGAACAGCTGGTTTTCGCGATCGGAAACAAAAACGGTTAGTTTTGAGAGCGACCAAGGGACGGATAACAAAAGCTCACCCGCGGCGTTCGCCAGCCCTTCACCATCCTCAAATGCCTGCACTCCGTAGACCTTAGTAACCAGATCGTCAATCGTTAGCCAAAGCCTTGGGTTTCGGATAGGTCCACCGCTACTTACATGGTCCACCTGGCCGTAAGTGCCATATATCCCCCATAGCCAGTGCAGATCCCCTCCGACCATTGAGCGAGGCCTTTCGGAGGAAAAGAGATTAGCACGGCAATAACGAATTGGGCTAAAGAACGCACCTCATGAAACAATACGCAGCATCCCAAAGCATGAGAGGTGCTGTGAGCATAAACCAGCAGGATATCCACCTCCGGTAGGCCATTTTCGTAGAAGGGGTAAGGGAATGAACAAAGAAGGAAACGGGGGAAGGGGGAGGCTTAGGACCTCCGTCGGTCCAAGACAGCCTTTATATAAAGTATCGGCTGGAAATAGAGTTGAACTGCCTGGAAAAGAAAATAAATTGCATTTTTTTTTTCGTCTTCTATTGTCGAAGTCAATTTGAGGGAACGTGCACCTTTGATTGCCGCGCTATAGACTGTCAGCTCTGTTGCTGCCAATTTCGGAATGGTCGAGTGGCAGCAAAAGCGACACGTGGGAAAAAGGGCCTTCACTTTTGGAACTGACATCACGCGTCTGCAATCCGAGTTGTTCTCTTGCCACCATAAAGTTCACTTGTGGAAGCGACATAATCCGAGAGCACTGTTTCAGGTCCTATTGGTTGATATAACCACATGAGTTCTTCATGTAACATCCTTCGCGTTCATCTTCCGGAAACATATCGCGACAGATTTCGTCGATGGACCTCGGGTTTAGAGGGTCTTCATCCACCGTCCGGATATGGTGAGTCCTTTCCCGGACATCAGTGAGCCCACTCCCCGAGCTGAGAGCATTTTGTGCCATCATGAACTCCGTCTCTATCTCAAACCATATCCACAGAGTACACCTGGTCCTGGGTTGCTTTCCTAGGAGCAGTATAGCTCCCGCTTCAGTACTTGTTAGTACTTGTTCCACATCGCTCCAGGATCTCGTGATACGTAGCCCAAGACTACGATCATTGCGGCAAATGGGCAACTAGATCCGTATCCAGCTTGTCCGCTCTCGCAAGCTATAGTGTACCCATCATTGCTTCGGACTGAACCCGAAGCCACCAGGTCCGTTTCCCTGAATAGAGAAGAGTTCACGTCCAATAATCTGATTTCATTCTACCTTCCATTCAGTTGCAATTTACTGAACCCAAGTATGGCAAAAGCGCCAAGGGTAAAGAGGTCAAGTGTTGTATCGAATCGCAGGGTTGGGTTGAGATAAAAGATATACAGAATAACAACATGGTCGCGATGGTCCGTTTTTTCTCGACATTTAATATCGGAAGGATGCTCACACAATGTCATCTTCAGGTTCATTGACGTGGACATTGCATCGTTCCTTCTATTCAGTTGGTCTCAGTAATGGGAAAGCCAATTTGGGGATGAGGAAGCTTAACCGTTTCTGCCCTCGAAGACATGGGAGGCTCCAAGGTACGTGTTACTACCTCCGCACCCTCAAATAATGAGAACGACACATACGAGCTATTCCAGAAAGGTAGAACGCTGCTTTTCTAGGGCTTCACGTCAGGAAAATGTACGTTGTTCACGAGTCAGGTGACGGCGACCTATGTGCCTCGTAAATCATGATAGGAGAACGGAGAACATCCCCAGTGAGGAGTCTTTTTTTGTCTTTTTGAATACCGACATCTTCGTCCAACTATTCGCCTGTCTCTTGCCCAGGAACGCCACTGATAGGTACTTCGCTCAAACCCCCCTGGGTCCTAACGCTCTAACCCATCATCATTTGGACTCGTATCTTGCTTGAAGTCGGAGATGAGGATAAGTAACTCGGGCACGGACCGAAGATTCTCCAAGCGCAGGCTCGAACTCAACAACCAAGCAAAATTACCTTAGGAGGCTCAAGATGTTGTCACCATTGCCATCGTCATCGGGAACTGACCTCAATACCTCTTGTGTCGCTGACTAACCAACTCAGGACTCGAGCCGGAAATAACACTACCTCCCCGTCGCCGCGGCAGATGACTGCTTTTTATCGGACGTGAAATGGAGGTGACGCAGACTTAGACAGCTGCGTCGGGCACTCTGCTAAACTGAAAGGGACGATGAGCGTGACGGTGGCGGATGGGCAGAAGGCCGTCTTGAATTATAGCTTCCCAACTCGAAACAGAACGATTGCCGAGAGGTGGCTCGTGGAATTAGGAGGGCATTTCGGAGGGCATCAAGGATCGGAATCAGGTGGAACTTTGTATTGTATGTTTCATCTGCCAACGAGTATCCAAGCTTTCTTTTTCAATTTAATTTAGTTCTCTGCTCAACGCTGGCGCTGGGGACGTGTAACTTGGTGATTTGTATCACCAGCTGTACGTATACCTTCATTAATGCGATTGGGACATGGTTCCAACTTCCACCTCGGTCGTGGAGCTATACGCCCTCCTTCGCCATTCCGCTCTTAAGATGATCCCAGGTTGACCCCCGGTTCTGTTATGAGAGTCGACGAGTGTCCATCTGAAATCTAGAAGACGACTCCAGACCTTGACCTGCTGTTGAGGAAAGTGCCGTTCATTATTGCACGATAGTGATTGCCTCCGAATAACATTGCGTTCATTACTCGCTGTGCATCGAAGCATCAAATTCAAGGCCGAAGAAGCTACCGTATCCTCCCACTGGTGACCTATGTTTCCGTGTTTTCCGAATGTCAAACATTGGATGTGATACGCCACTGGCAGGCAATTGGCGCAATCGCGAATGTTCCAATCGAACTGGAGAGGTCTTGTGGTCTCCCAGTGGGTCCTATTATTATTGACGGTGATCTTCGCTGGGCCGGGAATTAGCAGGGGCAAAGTTGGGGTGCTTCTTACATGTGGAGAGGTCGTCGTCGGTCCTCGCTATATCTCTGCTATTGTATAGCAAAAGAAAGAGGTCCCGTCGAAGTATTGGCCAATAAACGCTCAATATCTCGAACCATTGACTCCACAGGCGGCGGATCGCGCTCTGATCAGTGTTCAAGCCTCTCATCGCGCCGCGGTACGTACTCAATAAGCTATTAATGGGGCCACTCCCTCAACTCGATTGACCCTTCCCAAGTTTTCTACGCCATCCAAAATCCTGCCCACATGGAATGGGTCTATGGAATGATGCATCCCCTTTGCAAGATGTTCGCCACCGCAGCAGGACGCCCCTGTAAACGTTCGAGCATTCAGCGCCGACGCTCACTGGTCAGTTTGTCACTATGACTCCTCTATTTCGGAGACGATCTCGAGTTTGGAGGGTAGCTACAACAGCTACCCATTCATCTCTCCGACTCCACCGATCGCATTCGCCACCGCCAGCGAAGTATCAGCCTCAACATTTCAGCCTCGCCACTGTCATTACTGGTCAAAAACATACGATCCAGCAAGTACACTGTGATGAATCAGCCGTAAAATCGCGCAAAATAATCATCCTCGTCGGGACCACTGTGCTATGCTACCCCAATCTTCAGTCCAGAATTCTGTCGAGTCGAAGTCCGAGGTCAGTCGACGCGGCTGTGGCGTGGGTATTGTCTTAGTCATCCGTTTAAAGAGTTCGGTTCTCTCGTCGCGTCCTTTCTTCCCTTTCCCACTCTTAGGACGGACATTATGATATGGCCGGCTCATGTCCCTATCGCGAACTCAAGGTCTCCTCTGATGCTAACTCAATGTGGAAGGCTCAAGGGCGATGTTCAAGTGAAGATTAGGCAGGCGCCATCTGATTATCCATGATTTGACTACCCTTGCCCAGCTCACCAGCAGATGGCTCAACCTCAGTGTCAAAATTCACTCAGGTTACGGCGAACGGGAGAACAGTTGAGTACATGCTGTCGAAACCTACTTCCCCACCAATGGAATTCACTCTTGCGGTCGCAAAGACGTACAAAGACCGCATACATCAAGCATTCAACGACGTCAGAGCTGAATTGAAGCCAACGTCGTATCATTCAGCAAGATCCGAGTGTCCAGCGCTCGGGTAGACTATGGGAACTCGGAGAACAGTCCCGCGAACTCAATTTGCGGAATTCGTGCGGAGAAGGTCCTTTATGTTCCGAACTTTTGTCGACGAACACTGGTCAACATCTAGCCCCACTGGTACGTACCATATCATTCACGGGACCGTCGGG